>JAOXYD010154215.1:0-24158 GCA_028565735.1 Pinacopodium congolense | reverse complement strand
TGACAAGCATATCATTCAAAGAGACTTCAAATTTGGTGATAAGGTCTTGGTGTATAATTCAAGATTGAAGTTGTTTTCAGGAAATTTAAGGTCCAGATGGACAGGCCTTTACAATATAACCAATATTTATCCATTTAGAACAATTGAAGTAAGTAATGGTCACTCATCTTTCAAGGTTAATAGGTAAAGAGTGAAGTTATATGTGCCTAGTTCAGTTGAGGAGTCTTCTGAGACTCTTTCACTGTTCAATCCTCGTTAAACTAGGAAATTTTCAAGTTAGGTAGTTCATTGTGTGTCATTGGAGTTTATTTTGGGTGTTAGGATTTATTAAATCAAGTGTTAAAGCTCATAAAGTGTGTTTGAATTAGGTTTAGTTTGTTTTCTTTAGGATGCCTTTGGTTTAGTGTGTTTAATTTGAATTTAGTTGTGTTTTAGCCTTGAATTTAAAGGAAACTAATGGATATTTCAATCCATGTTGTTAGGATTTAAATTCAAGAGTTTTTAGTTAGAAAATTATAATGAAATTAATCAAAATTGGCTTAAGGCAGGCCATTAACGGCACCCTGATAGGGTCACGTTGATGGAAGAATAGGGTGCCGTTGTTCATAGCGTTAAAAGACCCGTAATAGTGCCATGATCATCCATCAACGACATTGTTGTATAAAGAACAGGGCACCGTTAATGGACATAGAGGGTATAAAAACCCAACAGTTCTCAAGTTTTCTCTCCGCCCCTTTTCACCCAAAAATCTTCCAAAATTAATACCTTCGTTTTTTAACCAAATTGAGCATTCTTGAATTATATTTGTCACATTTCAAGTTCTCTACAATATTCTTGCATTAAATCGCTCTGAAAATCAACAGATTTTTCAGAATCTGCTCTAACATATCAAGATCTTTTTCTCCTCTCAAGGTATTCCTTTTCAATTTTCTCTTGATCTAGGCATCCATTCAATTGACATTTGGTATCATTGTGTTCATAATTTCATAAGCTTTTTATTGATACCAATTTTGTAGCCTATCATTTTAATCACAATTTCAGAAATGTTCAAATAAATTAGGGATTTTTTTGAAAATTTTTCAGAAAAATTTTCTAATTTTAGTTGAACTTTATAACCTATTCTACTGTAATTGTTAAATAGTTTAGCATCAAATGGAACCATTGAGGAATCATTTGGCTTATGACCCCTCTTGATTCACGAGTGTCGATAACTTCAACTAGGACTAAGCCTATCGACGCAACTCGTTTATCAAGAAATGACGATCCATCTGGACATCGAAGCTCAGTTCAATCTTGCTGGAGCATTCAGGAGTATCGGTTGGGAGACGGTTATGACCTTTTCAGATCCATTCTATCCTAACCTGGTTTGCGAGTTTTACGCGAACATCGAAGATAAGAATGACTCCGAGACGATTGAGGTTCGATTGACGGTATGAGGTATCCCCATACTTTTAACTCGTGCTTATGTTTCAACTTTATTGGGAGTGCCTGATGAGGGAGACGTTTATGAAAGACAACGGGCCATTTGCATGGTGATTCGGTTTCTATTGATCCATTATTTTCTGTACCTACTGTAGGGGAAGCCTTAGCATTGACTAGGAATAGCAGGTATTTTACCAATTCAAGCTTAAGGGTCCGAGAGTAGATTATTGTTGCCCTTATCAGTTCTAGTGTTTGTCCTAAGGCTAGTGAATTGAATGAGATGAGGGTGGTAGATGTTTATCTACTATATAAGATTTTACATGGCTTAGGAGTTATACCCGGGATGTCGTTATCCGATTTCATCATTCTTGGTATGCGGGATGTGATCAAACTAAAGAAACCAAGCAAGAATTTAAGTTTTCCTTACCTTTTGATGAAGATTTTTATGGATGCTAGAGTTCCTTTGGAGTCGGAAGAGGTTGCCGATGCATCTTTTAAGGTTATCATCAATGCAGCTCTATTAAAGCAATGGAGTTTTATTTTTTGACATGGGCAGTGGATCAAGAAGGGAACTGAAGTTGCTGTTGCATCTAAGGCACTTGAGGCTGAGATGGGTGAGGCTTCATCTAACTCTACTCAGAGTATATCTCGTTCGAGACGTGTTTCACTTGCTATCACCCACCATTGTTGGACTATCCTCAGATTGCAATGATGCAATACATGATCAACATGGAGAGTCGCCTCAATTATGAGCTCTCTGAATTTCATACTGCATTATTCTCCGAAATGGCTCGTCGGTTTGATGGCCTTCAGCATCAAGTCGACGAGATGACTGCTAGAGTTCGGAGTTTAGAGGACTATCAGCATTCTTGGGATGCCGATGATTAGTTTGTTTGGTTATTCATTTTCTTGCTTCAATTGTTTTTGTTGTTTTTGTTTCGTAGTATAGGTTTCCCTTTCGTAGTTTGGATTTCTATTATTTTTCTATTAGATTTGATGACTATTATTGCTATTTGTTGTTCTTTGATGTATTGACTTTCCTATTTATACGAGTGGAGCTCCTTTTGTCTATTTCTCTGTGTTATTTTTGTTTTTATTTCAGTTCCTGCAAGTCCATTTCAATACACCTTCGGATCTTCAAGTATTTATCATACGAGTGTATTCCTTTCCTTACTCTCCTACTTTATGCTTTTCATTTCTTATTATTTAAACATTGCGGACATTGTTTCAATTAAGTGTGGGGGAGGACTATCATCTTGAGTTTAGTTTGATTGATAGTAATTTGATTTATCATCAATTTCATTGTAGTCTATAAATTGTGGAAAATATTTTGATTTTGATCCTTTTTATTGTTCATGCTTTCATTTGAATTCAATTATTTTGGCAATTTGGAATGTTATCTGATTAATTTTGACTATTAATGACTAAATGCCTTTAATTCATTTCATAATTTGGACGGTAGATACCTAATGATTAGAAGGATATTCGACATATAAAATGCAACTCTTTGAGTAATTTTATGACGACTTTTAAGGCATTAATCTCATTCAAAGAAAAAGAACCGAAATTAACCCCCAAAAAGGAAAAAATAAGAATAATTAATTAATTAGTTAAATAAGTAAGCAGAACTACTCCTCTGATTTCGAATCTTATATATGTGTATATATATATAAAGAGAAAAGAAATAAAATAAAAATATATGTTTATGAGATTTGAAATTATGTGTGGGACACAACAGTTAGTTGAGTTACTATAACACAGTTGAGTAACCGGGGGTTGTTCATGACAAAATGTTCACCTTTACGTAAAAAGACTGAAGTGACCTCTCGATTGTTCTACATACAAATTTAATTAATTAAGTGAGTCATTCATTTTTGTTTTAATTTTTGTTTTAAAGGATGTTGAAATGTCGAAACGATGATGCATTAAACTCAGTTGTTTGCCTTTTACATATGGAATTGATTTCTTGATTTAGGTTGACACTTGAAAAACAATGAATTGATTTAAATACATTTTCAAATTGATATGATTTATTAATCTTATAACATTTCCATGCATCAAAATTTTTGAAAGATCAAGAAAGCATTTTTAATAATTGCGATATTAATTTTGAATGGTTTTTCCTATATTTATCTTCTATGATGAACTTGATGATGAATTAATTTGCTTGAGGACAAGCAAAAGCTTAAGTGTGGGGGAATTGTTAGGGGTCAAATTGATAGAGTTTTAATGGTTAATTTGTTGAATTATAACCCCTAATTAAGTACTTAATTGTTAAATTTATGTGTTATTATGTTTAATTTGTAGGATGGAGCTTGATGATGAAGATTGGAGAAAAAATATCAAGAATACCTCTCCTTTCTATCCATTAAAGGCCCCCTGGCAAAGACACATTAATGGAAAAATAGGGGACCGTTAATGGGTACAGAATTCGAGTATTAACGATACCTTGACAGGGTGTTGTTGTTGATGGGAGGCAGAGTGTCGTTGATAGCTAGAGTAAAAAATTTCAGCTCTAAATCTCCAAGATTTCAGCTTTGGCATGTTGTTAATCAATCCCTTTGTCTACCAGCTCTCCAGATCCTAAAAATTTCCAAGAACCTACAGAAAACACGGAGAAATGAGAGGATATCAGATCTACAAAATTAAAGAGAGAACTCTTCTTCTCTCACCATAGTTTTTCCTTTAGGTCTAAGCTTTAAACACTTAATTCTTCGAATTTGTGTATTGTTTTTGAGTTTCTAAAAATTGGAGCTTGTTGTTAAGACTCATTTCTCAATCTAGGAATCATCTAAGGGGGTTTCTAAACTGATATTATTTCTTGTTTTGTTCCATTTTTCAGATTAATCAAGGCTGATATTTTTATGCTTATATCCATGAATGTTCTTTATTTTTCTACAAGATTTTGATGAATTAGAGCTTGGATTGAGTACATAATCAAGTTGGGAGTTCAAAAGACATCCAGAAGTCTTTCTAAGACTTTTTATATCATTTAAACTTTACATTTAAGCTCTTAATTTCAGATTTATCAACGTATGTTATATAAAATGCCTATCTTGTATGCTTTCATGCAAATGTGTGGCTAATTGTTTCTGTTGCTAAGGATTGATGTTTTAATGATTTTAAAGAGTTTTAACACTTGTTAAATGGTCTAGATTTCGTGTATTGAAGGACTAAATGAACCAATTTTAAGCTGGCCACTTACGATTAGTGTTTAAGATAGTTTAAGCATGAAAAATCATCTTCAATTTTTAGAAAAATCATTAAGCAACATGAATTAATTCTTGAATAACCAAACCTAGATTTTTTTGTGAAAGTTAGAGTTCTGAGATTAATTTTCCAAAACTCACCTTCTTGAAATTAAAGCCCATTTACTTGATTTTAAAGCATAACCAAACTTTAGAGAAGATTAAATGGAGAAAAAGCAAAGTCTTAACCATAGCTTTGTTTTGTTTTTATGAAGGACTTTAATTAGTCTTTAAATTTGTTTTAAAATTCCATTAAATAAGAAATCATCTAATCCATAGCTAATTTACACATTTGGTAATTTTCATAATTTTTCAGAAGCAATTAAAAATCATTTTTGTAGTGCTTAAGCTAAGGTAGTCTAGTTTAAGTCATTTTCCAATGTTTAATCAAATTGTCTAGATTTTTCCTAAATAATTGTAATCTGCTCAACCTGGTAGTTAAGCAAAATTTTCCCCATGGGTTCGACACTCAGAGTCTGTAAAAGTACTCCACTTTATTACTTTTACAATAGGTGCATTTGCCTTAAATTTCGTTGGTTTTTAAAGTAAAATCATTTCGAAATAATCCGCAATTTTAAAGTTACCTGACCAACGGAACAAGTTTTTTGCCCTGTTGCCGAGGAACAATTTGAGCCTAATATTAGGAAAATTGGTGTCACTTAGTTTAGGACTTGTAAAACATTTTTTATAATTTTTTTGAATTTTTCTGTAATTAATTTCTCGATATTTTGCTTTGTGTGCCTTATTTTCTTTTTACTTAGTTTATTTTCTTTGTTTGCTTATTTTCTTTTATTTGAACTTGCATGCATTCAATTTCATAGAGCTGTCACAAGCTCATCAAATAAAAAATTTTATTTAACTAACTTACTATGTAGCAGGGTACATCATGGTAGATCGCCCCAGAGAGCTAATGGTATTTATAAGTTATTCCTATGGTTGTGTTAAAAAAATAAAAACAACTCCTGTATGCATAAGACTAAAATTAAACGAAAACATAGATAACCAAAACAAAGTAAAGGACAAGAGACAAATAATTACATCACAAAGGCGGGCAAAAGATATATCTGGGACTCATGATTTATAATTGATCCTAAAAAAATATATATTGTAATTAGCCTAAGATGTTAGTCTGTATATCCAAACAAGCTCTTGAATCCTTTATTCCTCCTCTTTTAGATAAATCCAACAAGCTTTGAAAATATCTCTAACTATGTTACAACCTAGAAGAAGCTCTCTAATTTTAATGGCGCAATAGCTTGAAGTACTAGGGAATGACTAGCCTATGGCATAACATCGCAAGTTCGGATTTGTAACTTAGAGAATTAGAATCCCAAGCTAGATTGATTAAGTTTACCTATAAATTCAACTAGTCTAGTGCCATATATGGTATTTACCTATACCTAGGATGGCCAATCCTATGCATTAATCCCTAATTCATATACTTTAACTAGAAGTCCAATTCAACCATAACATAAATCACAATATCCAATTAATTCCTAATCAATTCTCATAATTATAAAGCCATTATCCCATCAATATCTTCCACCCCTCAACAAAATTAAAATAACATGCTAACATCAACAATAATTTAAACTAAAATTAATAAAATCCAAATTGAATTCTATATAAATCATAAAGAAAAACAAGATAATAATGGCTAAAAATTTAACATCTATCGATAAACTAATAAGAACCAAGCATTCAATACATAAACAACAAAACCAAATAAAAATACATAAAATAAATTAGACAAAAATAAGAAAAACAACATAATAAACATAAAAGAAACTAAGACTTAGCACATAAACGATATAATATGAGGTCCGGACAAGAACCTAGAAGAAGATATAAGAAGAAAACCCTAAAAACTAAGGAAAAACCCAGAAGAAAAAGGGTCTTCCAAGGGGAACCTCTAAAAATTGTTGATTATGACTTCTCTTCCTCTTTTTATATGTAATTTTTAAGGTAGGAGCCTCTTTGCTGGAAAATTTGACTTTGCCATTCTTTTTTTCTTTTTTTTCTTGGCAGAGAGCAATACAACGGTATATTTAAGATATACAGTGATCTGGCAACCCATCTTGTTGCTCTTTAATCTGTCGTATTACTTGTAGAATCCAAGGCTTTGCTCTATTTTTTCTCTAATTCTTCTCCAAGCTTCATCCTTTTAACTAGTATTTATATTCCATGATTAAATCTACATATAAACTCAATAAGAACATAAAATATTTAAATACAAAAATAGGGTTGAAATCATATTGAAATGCATATGAAATCTTAAAATATTTCAACCCTATCAAATGCCCTCACACTTGAACTATTGTTTGTCCCAAAGTAATGAGTGAAACACTTCACTCAAAGAATTCCAATCAAGAATCGAGAGTTAATTGAGCAAAAATAATAATAAATTAATGCCTTTATTCCAATTCACAAATTTGAACTATATCATGATAAAAAATAAGTTAATCATAGGCAAAAAAAACACAGTTAGTCAAAACATCACCCAATATGCACAATATCTAACATTCTAGCCATTCCACATTAGTCATCACAAACTAGTCAAGGATGCTCAAAATGATAAAAAAAAACAAATGAAAATTACAACACAATTTGAGATTTGATCAATGTTTATTTGAGAAGTCATCTAACTTTTTGACACAAAACTGAACATTTGTCATGAACACTCCCAGTTACTAAGTTAGATCACCATCTCAAATGGCTAAAAGCACCACTTATTGACATTGGGTTAAAGCCAATGGAGTGAAAATTGCTCAACACATGCAATAACACAAAAGCAGAGACGCTTTTTATTCAACAAAACAAAAACAAGAAAACCTTTCTTTTCTCTCTTTTTTCTTCCTTTTTTATTTTTTATTTTTCTTTCTTTTGCTTTCTTTTTCTCTTTTTCTCTTTTTTTTTTATTTTTCTCTGTTTTTAACACTTTATTCTAAACATCCTATTTCACATCCCTATGACAAACAATACAAAATGGACTTAAACATAAAATATCATACAAATGGGTTACTAAAACCACATGCAAGGCACTCAAAAGAAAAGGAAAAATGAAAAAGTTAACATCATTTCAAGAGCTAAGTAAAGATCCTCAAATTAAAAGCATCAATTTCCTTTAATTACCATAATTCACGGTCAACTAAAGATAATAATCATTTTAGGGTATGTTTAGTTAGTTTGATGGTTGTGGTTTTTTATTATGGGTTTTTTGTGTTTTTGTATAGGTTTTTCTATGTTTTTTATATTTTTTTGTTATTTGTTTCGGTTTCTATACTTTATTGGTATGTTATTTTATGGATTTTTGTGCTTTTTTTTTTTTGAATTTTGTGTTTAAAAAGACAAAAAAAAAACACAAACCCAACTAATAAGCCCTTAAGCTAACACATTCAAATAATCACCATCAAATTCACCATAACTCAAGTACATAAAATATTTTAAAATTGCCCCACCCCTACACTTAAATGGGACATTGTCCTCAATATCACATAAGCAATGAAACATAAGGAGTTATGGAATAAGAGTACTCCCTTGAGTAAGGTAATCTATGATGTCCACAGTGGATAGATGAATGTAGCTCCCCCTTTCAACACTTACAAAACAAAAACAAATAAATGAAAAAAAAACTCAAACAAAAACAACTAAAGACTTATTAAATAAAAGAAAAGACATAAAAACTTAAAGGAAAGGTTGGGTTACCTCCCAAAAAATACTTAGTTATGGTCGTAAGCTTGATCCCTGATATTTACGTCATCCATTATATGTTTGAATCCAACATGAAAAATGTTCAAACTATGGATGATCCTAAAATAGCCTCCTTTGAAATAGGCTCAAAATCAGCACGATGCTCCAAAGTTTTAGGGAGGTGGAACCGAACTACTTCTTCATTATACTCCATTGTCCACTCTCCTCTTTAGGCATCGCCCTTCTCTCAGGGTGATCTCCCAAATGATAGAAGCGATGAGTTTGGAGACTTGTCATCCTGGTTGTCACCTCTAACTCCAACCTACTTACGCACAACTCCTGCAAGCATCTAACCTACTTTAACTCCTCTCTCTCCTAATCCTCTTACTTATCTTGCTTACTCTTCCTCTCTTCTTCTTCCTCTTCTTTCTTGATTTTATTAGGAAAAGAACTAAATATGTAGTTAGTAATACTAAAAGAAGTACTACTAACCTTAGGAGGTGCTTCCTCCTTCTTTTCTAAGAACACCTCCTTTTCCTTAACTAGCTCTTGTTACTATTGATGTTCTCCATCCTCCGGTAAAAGAGCACATATCATCTTCTCATGGCCTCTCTCTAGTTGGCTAGGAATGCTTAAAGAGGCTTGCTCTTTTAGGCTCGCAATCACTATTGAAAATTGGCTCACTTGGTCCTTCATGTCCTTCAAATCACTCCTCGTTTCCTATTAGAACTGAAGAGTACTCGTAGGCAAGCCCTCGATGATCGTCTCACTTGACATCCCGTCAACTTCCGGTGGCGATACTAGAGGTAGAGTCATGGATTGACACTGTGGCTAACCTTGATAACATAGTGGTGGAGAACTAAATCCATGTTATTTGCTCCCATATGAATAGTAAGGATGAGCCTCCTACTATAATACCATTCTTATTGGCACTCATAAGAACCACCATCCCTATAACACTGCTGTTCATCTTGCAAGGAAGGACATATCAATAGAATGGCCTGAAAAAGAATAAAAATCACATACCTCAGTAACAACTATATCTATCCTTCCTCATTCAACTAAGGATGTGACATTTTTTACTTGCTATTCCTACCTAAAGATAGCAGAAGACTCAAACTAATCATTAATATAAGAATTAATGCATGAAGGATTAAAATAAAAAGAACACTGAAAATAAGTCATTACTTTAAAAATCCATGAAACATAAACAAACAAAAATCAAAGTTGACAAAGGTGCAACAAAAAACAAAAGAAAGATAACACAAGAAATAGCTAAAACATAAGCACCAGCTCACCGAAAACAGTGCCAAAATATTGGTAGAGTTGTAGCAAGCTCGCCAAATTATCAATTTTATCTAACTAACCTACTATGTAGCAAGGTAAGTCAGGGTCTATCATAAAAAGAGATGTTATTGCTTATAAGCTATTCCCAAGGTTTTGCTAAAAGAAAAAAAAAACAAAAACATCCCATAAATGCGAAGGACTTAAACTAAATGAAAACAAAGCAAAAGACAAGAAACAAATAACGACAACATAAAGGTCTGTAAAAGAGATATCTAGGATTCAAGATTTGTAATTGATCATCAAAACATATAAATTGGGAGTAGCCTAATATGCTACCCTATAGATCTAAACAAGTTCTTAAATCCTTTGATCCTACTATTTTAGATAAATCCAACAACCTCTTAAAATATTCCTAACAATTTCTCTAGATTTAATGGCGCAGTAGCTTTAAGTATAAGGGAATAACTAGTTTAAGCCACAATCTCGCAAGATCATATTTTGTAACTTAGAGAATTGGAATCCCATGCTAGATTGATTAAGTTTACCTACAAGTTAAACTAGCCTAGTGCCACATATGGTATTTGTTACGGACAATTACATATCATAAGCCTATACCTAGCAATTAAACTAGAAATAATACCTAGGATGGCTAAACCTATGCATCAATCCCTAATTCATGTCTTTCAACCAGAATTCCAATTTAACCATAACATAAATCACAATAACCAATTAATTCATAATCAATTCTCACAATTATAAAGCCATTATCCCAGTAATATCTTCTACACCTCAACAAAACTAAAATAAAATGCTAAAATCAACAATAATATAAACTAAAGTTAATAAAATCCAAACTAAGATATGAATAAATCACAATGAAAACAAGATAAAATGGATATAAAATTAAAAACTATCAATAAACTAATAAGAACCGAGCATTTAATACATAAACAACAAAACCCAAAAAAAATACATAAAATAAATCTAATTAAAATAAGAAAAATAGCAAAATAAACTAATATTCAACACATAAACGATTTAATCTGAGGTATTAACAAGAAACTAGAAGACGATACAAGAAGAAAACCCGAAACACTAAGGAAAAACCAAGAAAAAGGGGCTTCCAAGGGGAGAGCCTCTAAAAATTACTACTTGAGATGTCTATTTCTTTTTTTATATGTAAATTTTAGGGTTGCAGGTGTCTTTGCTGCAAAAGTTGGCTTTGCCCTTTCTTTTGCTAGCAAAGAGCAATATGTGGTATATTTAACATATATGGCAGTTTGGTAACTCATCGTATTGCTCCTAAATTGCAAACCTATACGATGATTTGCTAGGCCCAAAGTATTACTCCTTAACTTGCCATATTACTTACATAATCCAAAGCTTTGCTCTATTTTTTCTCTCATTCTTTTCCATGTTTCATCCTTTTAGCTAGCATTTGCGTTTTATGATTAAATTTTAATGTAAACTTAATAGGAACACAAAACAAGCATTTAAACACAAAAATATAGTTGAAATCACATTGAAATGCCTATGAAAACTTAACATATTTCAAGCCTATCACAATTGAATTACCTTAGGACAATTTGCATGATTGTCAAATGAGTTGCTTGAAGTTTGTTAGGATGTCTAAAGGGTTAACTTCATTACATATTTTGACTAAGGTTTGCAAATTCCTAATAAAAAAGGATATATTAGTTATATTGGTTGCTTTGATTAGATTAAAGTAACATATTTGACATTTAAAAGCTATTATAAAAATTTAATTGATTATCTAATTAAGTTAATTGAGAGCAAGCAATAGTTCAAGCGTGGGGTAATTGATAAAGGCATAGTTTATAAAATTTTAAAGCATTATTTGATATGTTTTCATCACTAATTTAGTATTGAATTGTCTAATTTATATATTTTATTACATAATTTTTAGGTTCATGCTAAAAAGAGGAGTTATTGTGTGAAAAGAATTAAGTGTCAGTGATTTTTTAGAAGAACAATGTGTGTTTTTAATGGTGTCACTATTGTCCCATTTAAACCATCATTATTATCGACTCAGAAGAACAGCGTGACCTATTAATGACATCTTCGTGGTTTGAGTAGACCATCATTGAAGTCTAATGTGAAGACATAAGGATAACACAAGTCAATAACAACAACGTTATTGGTCGAAGTTGTCACAAGCTACTAAATAATAAAATATCTAACTTAACCTTCTAACGATGAAGTAGAAAAAGTTAGGATCAATCCCCCAAAGAACTAGTAGTGTGTTTAAGCTAATCCTAACATTGCATAAAAGAAAAAAAATAAAAGAAAAGCAATCGATCACTGGAAATATATAAATTATGTTATGCCTAAGATGCTAGCCTGTAGGTCGATTTAGTATCACTTTCGTAACTCAAATAATTCAATCAATTAGCATTCAATTCTAATTCAAATTTCAAATCAACTTATCGGCAATGTACCGGTCACAAGTAATAAAGAGGGGCACATTTAAGACTCTGGAATGTCAAACCCATAGAGAACTTGATTGTATGACCTACTAAGGTAATTGGATTACATATATCTAGATGGAAACTCAAAGTTTAGACTAAAAGGGTTAGCTAAACTCAAGACAAACTAAAAACAAACCTCAAAACTCTCCTAGCAATGTTATGGATCCTTGATTGAATTAAAATCACCAAATTAATTAATAAGCTAAGGACTAGGCCTAAAATGGCTTAAGTAGGTTATGAAATGTTGGAATCTCTAATTTAGGGCCTTCACTAATTCAAGACAACTATGGATAAGTCATTTTCTTTTCTTTAACCATCCTAAATTGATCTTTGGTTATTTCATCAATTAATAAGCATTAGACTTAAAGTTTAAAAAGTTCTAATCCTAAATTCCATTCAAGATTAGTTCCCTCATGATAACTAAGGTAGATTTCTAAGATCCAAGGATTAAACCATGTTATTTATATATTTTTCCAATGATTTAGGTAGAGATTGTCGTATCTTAAACCATATTTAATCATATCTTAAATGGCAAATTCAAAATAAACATTAAACCCTCACAAAAACAAAGATTATGATCCAAACTTGTGTTAATCATGCACTTAAGACATTTAAGAACTTGTCTAAAGCTATAATTTAGCTCAAAACATCATAAACATATAATAAATTTTGATTAAAATCAAAACAGCCCATGTTCTTGCATAAATATGAAAAAAGATGTGAAATAAGGTAAAGAAGGGTTTAGATTTCACCAAATGTTGCTCCAAAGTGTTATACAACCTTCAAACACCTCTTGGAAATCACATAAACAAGGATGGAAAAGAAAGAATAGAAAAAGAAACCTAACCTAGGAAAGAAAAGAGAAAACCTAAACTAAATCTTTGAATTGGAGACTCTAATATGTGTTAATTTAAATATAAAAAAAAGGATCTCCAGCTTCATATATATGTCCCCTGAAAGAAGGAAGTAAGTGGCCAAGTTGTAGCAAGTGGATCTGCAAGTTGCATATGAAAATATCTCGACTAGTACCTAAACGGTACTTAAAGAACAGTTGAACATCGTCATTTAACTCCTGCTATTTAAGTCCTGAATTAGGGTAAAACATGGATCTTCAAGAGTAAAACGTGGGCTGGCTATGGACCACAGTTTTACTCCAAATTCAGCACCATTCTTCATTATTTCATGGGTTTTCACTTCAATTTGATGCTAACATGCAAATACAGCAAATCAATACACCAATTAACTCAATTAACATCAAAATAAGGGTGCTCATGCATTGAAATATCATAAAAAACCATACCAATTTAGCATTTATCATACGACCTTCGTTCTCATT
The DNA here is from genome assembly GCA_028565735.1 of Pinacopodium congolense. NCBI lineage: Eukaryota > Viridiplantae > Streptophyta > Magnoliopsida > Malpighiales > Erythroxylaceae > Pinacopodium > Pinacopodium congolense. Next base: position 10,686 of record JAOXYD010154215.1, on the reverse strand, counting down.
CTTACAATTTTAGATAAATTATATATGGTAGAAAATATATCCCTAACAATGCTAGCAATATTAAAAACTAGGGAAAACTAAGTTAGGTCATAATTTGACAAGCTTAGCTCATGAAACCTAAATAATCAAAATTTTAGGCTTAATTAATTAAGTCCCAATTACAAATTCAACTAGCCCATAACCACTTATGGTAATCGCTAATGAAAATTAGAAATTAAAAGCTCAAACCTAGCAAACAAACTAGAAATCATAAATAAAATGGCTAATCCTACTTATATCTTTAACTCTTGGAATTCAAACGGAGTTTCCATTTAATCCTAGCATAAAAAACAAAACCCATTAAAACTCAATTCAATTCTCTCAATTATAATCCATTAATCCATCAAATATCTTCTAATCTAAATAAAACTAAGCTAACATAAGGAACATAACAATCATATAAACTGAAATTAAATAAAATAGAAAGTAAAATTCAAAAATTATAAAGAAAGCAAGAATAAAAAATGTACAAATTAAAGAAATAACACTATATTAACAATAAGTAAATGTTTCATAAGTATTTAATATAACCTAAAAAAATACATAAGAAAAATAAATAATAATAGAAAAGTAGCAACAAAATTAACAAAACAGAATGTAATCTACACTTAAATAACTAAACCTAACACAACATGAAACAACATGAAAATAACATGAAAATAACCTAAAAACTTAAGGAAAACATAAAGAAATAAAAGATGCCCTAAGTGAGGAGCAAAACTACTAAAAATGACTCCAAAACATCCTTTTATAGCCCTCCGCTAAGGTTTGAGATGTTTTGAGAAGTAAAAGTCGAGTTTGCTCTTCTTCTTCTTCTTCTTTCAATGCATAAAGCAACAGCAAAAAATCATCGACAGTGGTTTGTTGAACCTTGTTGAAGGGTTGGGGTAGCGTCTATCAATAACAGTTGGCTGCTCCATCAACAATGCAGTTGATCAATTGTACCAACCACTGTTGATGTTTTAGTTTGACAACTCATTACTCTAATTCTCCTCTAAACTTAGTCTTTTCACTTTGTATTTGTGTCCTATGATCAAACCTAAATGTAAACTCAAAACGAGTACAATTTACACATTTAAATATTAAAATAGAGATGAAATCACATTGAAATATTTATGGAAATACTATAAAATGTAATGACTCACAAGTGTACTGCGTCACCCACATAATTGTTTGGTTGGGTTGCATAATTTATATGTGGCATTCAATTTTAACATAATATCAAAGATTAACTAGTACAATTTCCTACTAATGAATAAAGACATCAACATTCCTTATCTTGCATTCATTTCATTTCTTCTTAACAGAGGAAAGGATGTTTCAATTCGGCAATGCCAATATCTATGATCGAAATTCATAATTTTTAGATTATTGATGATGTATTTTTAAAATGAGATTAAAATTTTGAGATTGAGCGTCCTCAAAATCAATAAGATGAAGGAATTAATTTTTAAGAGTGAAAATGAACTTGAATAAATCTACAAAGTAGCTTCATATGGATGTAAATATTTATATATAAAGGTAGATCCTCATTAACCTCATAAAATCTAGTCCATCCATAAGTCTTCCCCCACCTTTCTAATATTTGAACATCGAAAGGAATTTACATGATAAAATTAACAATGGAGATTCCATGCATCCCTTTTTTTATAGGTCTAGTATTTTTTAATGCTCATAAGAAGGAATTATTTATATTATTTTTTAATCTTTATTTCCTCTCTCCACTCCCTTCATGTCCAATTTTTTTCTAAGATTACACGATCTTTCTGTGATTTAGTACTAGTTAGGGCAGTATTCATAGGGAGCATGTAACAAAGCTAAAGGAAGTGGGTTTTTCCTTTTTCTAAAATTTGTAGTTATTTTTCTGTGAATTTTATTGATTCTATTATTTTATTTTAAAGTTCCACTATCTATATACTTCTTTCATCTAATTTTAATTATATCATTGGCAAACAAGTTGCAAAGACATTCCTCTAACATTAGAATGATCTAATTCAATGAAATTTATTTAGTATATAGTTATTGTTTATTGAAAGAGTAGCCTACTACTTCATATAACGTCATTTTTGTTCAATCTTAAGGAATATTGAGCTTTAATGAATTCTGTAGACATTTAATGGTTTTAATAATTTGTTCTTTATTATACAGGTTGCTCTTAAAGCTCATACTGTGTTGCTTCTCCCATCATAACACTGTTGAATTCAATTTTCAATAACTCACAAGTGTGATTCATTAATGGTAGGTCAAACGAGGCATTTATAACTAGCATATTGGATTTTGGATATTGAGCTAGCAATCAAAGGAAAAAAATTAAGTACACAATCACTATGAATGAAAATCCCTCATCAACTTTGGTATTTTATTTATGTCATGCTAAAAAGCAAGAATTCACATTATCAACATTCGAAGGTGGTCTTAAAAAGTAGTTATATTGTTCATATTCCTAAGCACAATTTGTTTTGAAATTAATTTTATATAAATCCACTATGTATGATGATGAAAATGCCTCACTTGACTAATAAGAGAATCGATGTAAAAGATTTGGCTAAAAGGAGAACAAGATGATGATGTTGTGTAGTAATGTTTATAACATTAAAAAAAAAAGACGTTGAGCGACTCTATTTGTCACTATTCTTCGTATGATGTTTTTCAATTATACTTATATAACCTTAAAAGAACAAACATATGCTAAGTGATTCTATGTCACCTTCCATTAATTCTTTGTATACTATTTTTTAATTATACTTATATGCTGCAATTCGGATAAAGGCTTAAAATAGCTAAACATATCTCAATTCAATCTTTATCTAACCAATTATTTATTAAAAATGATTTTTTTAATCTTGGAATTATAGGAAGTAATAAGATGACAAACCTTCTAATGCTTGTCAATTCTTTGATTGAGATATAAAAGAAAAATGAGCATAACTACTAGGTCAATAACATCAGATACTCTTTAATTTCTACATTATTTCCAAACTCTAGAGAGAGTCAAATTGTTACCAAAGCAATTCTACTTATATGACCATTGATGTAATGATTGCATAATGGACTGACTAGTTAAATTTCATGATGTACGCAATTAATATATAAATTTAATAGTCCAGAAATTGAGAGTAATTTTTGCAGTGGTATACTTGGTTTGGCAATCTTTTTAGGCAAAATGGTCATATAGACCCTAAGATTTACATTAGAATTTGGGTCAGCCCCTAATGTTTTGAAACGATTAGATTAAATCTCAACGTTTCAAAAATGTTCAAAAAAACCCTAACTTTTATAAAATGCTTAGAACAGACTTGAGGAGTTAACACTATTAATAATATTGCTATAATTGGACCCACTTAGAAAAATGACATCATATTCATTATTTTTCATTTTCTTTTGTTCCTCATCTTCGTTCGCCATCTTCGACTTTGCGATTTGGGTTGGTGTTGAGTTATGATCTTCCAAAGTTTACCTGCATCCTAAATTGTAATCTCCATTTGGCAGACATCCTCTTCTTTAAGCTTCTTCTTCCTCACATTTTTTTAGAATGCAAAGTCTTGATTGCAATATAGAGTGCAATATAAATTGATGTGTTTGACGAGATCTACAATATATAAAAAAAAATCCTTTACGTAAGTTTATAGCTTCCTGTTAAATGTTAGAAATTGAGAAATTTTGAATAAACTTCCATTTCATACATTTTTTTATTGATCTAAATTTTCCTTACATACAAATTACAATTTGTGTGAAATGTACTTTTAACTAATCTGTATCATCTTTTTAAAAAACATATTCCATAAAAACTACTCTAACTTACCTTACATCTTTTTCAATGAAATATTCTATAAAATCTTGATCCACCATACCTATCATACTAAATTTCCTTAATTTATATAAAACCATACAAAAAATATAATAACTAAAGATATCTAGAAAATTCTCATTTGACTAACACTCATTCTTGAGATTTTTTTTAATTTTGTTTAAGTTTCTTACCTTTGCCTTTAAGATTTCAAGCTTCCTTTTTTATACAACCTCGATCATCATATTGGCAACTCACTCCTCAAATTTGTAGTGAACAGGATGAACTTCCATCATTTTTTGCCTACCTAAATGCATGAAACTTCATCTTAATATGCTTTAAGCATCCATGTTGCATTGGATTTTTAGTTATAGAAACTAAGGGTTTGTTATCTTTTATGATGACGATTGCCTTTATTTATCTTTAAATCACTCAGAATTTTCTTAACCATATTGCCTGGTTGATTGCTGTTACTTCAAAAATATATTATAACTTTAAAAAATACTAAGCCACCACCTCTTATTTTTTAAAATTCTAAGAATCCATCCCTAAGCAAAATAAAAATATGTAACTAGAATCACTCTTAATTTCTTCAACATTGCTACCTTAATCACTATCAAAGTAACCCTTCAAATTCCCTCATTTTAATTTATTAAACTAGATTCCATAGTCTACTATTCCTTATTATACTTTAGTGTTATTTAGCAATAATAAGAAATCATTCAAGTGGATTGCCTAAAATGGCTACAACTCTAGAAAATTGCAGTACCGTGGATAATATGGAGTATCAACACTAAACAAAACAATTCTTAATTTTATATGTAAAATGCATTAAGAATGCAATTGTATTCATTCATCTATTAAACACATCTATGTATAAATATATATATATATACAATGACAGTTGCAATTGTTTTTAAATGAAAAATTAGTAAATAACTATTTAATAGCTTACGTTAATAGTGACTAGCAACCATAATGTCTATTAATGACTAAACCATTTCTTCCCATTAGAGCTCCTCGGTTTGCCCCTATTTCAGGAGCGCACCGTACATCACTTTCATGCACGACATGCAATATCAGATATCGTCCTACCTATAATCCTTTTATATTAATATATGCATTCGTACAAGGCTTGTAATAGATGAAAGTTTTGCAAGAAGTTGATAGACCACTTTTGTTTTTTATGACTATAGTGATTCTAAATAATTATTATGTTGCTATCTTTGACAAAAAGCTTGTTTTTTTCATAACTAAAAGCCATCCTATAGCTACCAAAACCATTGCCAGACAAGTTATTTTTTTAATATCAATATGTTGTCAAGAAATAGTTTTGCATTTTTTTCCAAAATAGATAAGATTTACATCAACCACAAATTAAACCTTCGAATATCATGATTCTTTTCTATGAATGTAATTGCTTATGGATGTTAATTACTAATATCAAAATTGTGATTTAGGATGCAGGCAAACATTGAAAGATTACGACTCAATGGCAACCCAAATCGTAAAGCCGGAGATGGTGGACAAAGAAAAGGAACAAAAGAAGATGAAAAACAATGAAACGAGATTGTTTTTTCCTAAATAGGTCCACTTATAATAGTATTATTAACAATGTTAACTCCTCAAGTCTGTTCTAAATGGTTTATAAACATTATGGTTTTTTTTACATTTTTTAAATGATGAAGTTTAACGTAAACATTTTAAAATATTAAGAACTAACATAAATATTAGTGTAAACCATAGGTTCTATATGACCCTTTTGTCATCTTTTTAATACACAATAGTCACTTTGACCTGTACGTTGATCATATGCTAGAAAGGAAACACATAGAATGGGCCATATGATTCTTTGCATAATGTTCTTATTACATCTAACTATGAAAATTAAAATATATATACTTTAGATCACAATAGTCACTTTGAAAAAATAAATCTAGTTTTTCACGATTTTCTTCTCTTTTAACCAATATTAGACTTAAAATAGAGAAGATTATCTTGACTTTAAGATTTTCACTGGCCTTGCTATACCACTAAATAGAAACTAATAGCTCTATCCAGTCATGACAATAAATAGCTATAAAGATCAATGCTGCATACATCCAACTAGCATGAGACTTTACGTTCTAAATTGAGGTTTCATAAAAAATATTGTAACCCTTAGAAATTAGGAAACTTTCCCAAAAAGGAATAGTATTAGTAACTTTAACTATGGAAGAATACATAATGAGAAGAAACTTTAAACTCTAACTCCCCTAATTTCTTCCTAATTATATCATGTTAAATTATCAACCAAAACAAAAAATGGAAATAAAAGGCTCTCCTTCATTAACTAACTATCATGACCTATTTCCATGATAGTAAAGCTGTCTTCAACATGACTAACAGCATACAAGGATGAGTACATAAAGGAAACAACATATTTCAAATTGCATTAGGCGTTGACCATAATAGAATAATGAATTCCTCTATTTTCATATCCATTTAATGCTAGGTAATAACTAAATGGTCTACAGTCCATGGCCTTTCATTGACTGCAGCCATTGTATATAATATAATAATAATATAATAATTATTTTATTTTATTATATTTATTAATATATTATATTATAATATTTATATATATATAAGATGGACACAACTGGCTCTCTTAATGCTAAAATAAAGTATTTAATCAACTTGTTGTCATGGAAAAAAATATCAAGGTCAAGGGGCAGACTTGCAAGAAGCACCAACAGAAGGCAACCATTAAATAATCCAAATGATCATATTCTAAGGTAGGAAGTTAATTGTGCACTCAAGAAAATATCAATGTCATTAATCTTTTACACAACTGAATAGCATCACGTCACTTCAAAAAATCTAGCTTTTTTCATACCCTTCAAGCTTGTAATTTATATGGATAAGGACCTTGGTCCCCTAGAACTCTCAAATAGAAACATGAAAAAAAAAATATCCAATGTCAAAAAATTAAAAGGAACTCAAGAGATATGAACAAAGTATATCAGAAATTACAAACTTGATAGGAGACAAAGGAAAATAAGTGAAAAAGCATAAATATGAAATTTGAATGTCCATGAGTAACAAAAAAAACCTCTACTTTCACAGAAACCAGTTGTTTATAATGGTAATTTGCAAGAGATCCACTTAGATCATGTTTAGGTTTCAATCCTAAACCATGAACGAGGAGATGATTAACCACAAAAAATCAAGTCCAACAAACCCTAATTATCACTCCTATAACAATAGTAATTTTTCTAAAAAATTTTATTAAAACAACCACATTTTACCACTATAAATCTGAGATGAATGAGAAGTGCACCTAAGGCTGTCATATGCAAATCATAAATTTCCCTATTTCTTTATTAGTCTTTCTAGAGTTTCCTGAACTGAATTCGAATTACCACATTCTCCAACTTCTTCAATCCTAAGTAATTTATGCTCAGCATACCATTATTTCTTGGGTTTGCAAGAAGACCAAGGCTTGGGATCAATAGAAGCCCCCCTTGTTCCCCCTTCATAAGTCCAAAAAGTTCAAAGAAACCCAACTTCTCAGGATCATCATTGTGAAAGTCGAGAAACATCTAGAAGACGCGTCATATGACTATAAAATACTCTTCATTTATAGAACACCATTTTTTAACTCCTCCCAAACATTTTTTCCCATAATATCCATTTTTTCTTCTATTATTTTATTCTTTACAAGAAGAAATTCATTCACTCATTGATCCTTTAAACTAATAGACTTTAAGAGGATATGGAAAAGAAACCCCTATAACATGTTAAGAAAACAAGCTACAAGAAGAATAAAGCACTTTTTCCTTTTTAACTTTATCTGTCTTCAAACTTTAAAACAAATTTTAATTAGATTATTATAAAGTGCCACCAAATTAGGGATTGCATAATTTTAACCTTTGCTTGTTAACTAAGACTAGGATATGATTTGGTTAATTTTGTTCTATAAATTGTTTGCTAATCTGTATTTAGGCGAGCGCTTGAATATCTATTTTAATTGTCCACTTATAATATATTGATAGATAATTAGGAATCCGAAAATTCTACCTTGATTATTGAAAAAAATCAATAAACAACATAATTTAAAATAATGAATGACTAAACATTGTTTAATTATAAAGATAATAATTTTGAATGGGGATTTTAAGATTAAATTTCTTAAACTTTATACTTATTACCTAAGTTCGTTGAATGATTAAACAATAGAATATGACTAATAGAGATAAGACATTATCTTAACTACAGTTGTGTGTTATTTTCGTAAAGAGACCCTAGATTAAGTCAAGTAAACATTTTCAAATTATTTGAATAATTGAAATATGATCCCTTAGCTTTACAATTGAATTGGTAGTCTTTAACTTGTAATTTTGATTTCCTTGACATAAATTGAAGAGTGAATTAGTTAGTTTATTAGTCTTAAATTAATTAATCAATCAACTTAGTTTTCCCATATAATTATAAACTTAGTAGTTATAAGTGGAACCTCAAGAGAACAATAATCTAGGCTCCAAACGATCTCTTATATTACTTGTTAATAGATGTATTTGCCTATAACTAGTCTTACATTAAAATTAAGTTTCAAAGTGTAGTGGAAAGACCACAACACAAACAAATATTCTCCTTAGTTACTTTAAATTAATGAATATTTTATTAATTCATTTAGTTGTCTTCCTATAGTTCATATTACATCTAAGTATTATCAATTAATCTACTATAAGGAATATATCATAAGTAGTATCAAAAAATAATATTTTCTATATGAAAAAGCTTTGATAATATCAAATTTAGGGTTTAATTTCAACACTAATATAACGATAAAATCCACAAATACAAAAATAATGTTTGTAAACCTATTCTCTAATAAACACCCACATATTTATTTAAGTTTCTCAACTTTTTAATCTATGAGATCGATTACTTTCTTAATAAGACATAAACATAATATTTGTTAGTTTAACCGTTTTATTAATAGCTTATCTTAATATAATTATAAGTAGGAACAATTAGAAATAATATAAAAATATAATTCAAATCTTACAATTATAATTTTATTATAATTTTTAAATGTACAATAATTATTTCATATATTTTAACTTTATCATTAATTATTAACTATAATTATCAAAATATATATAAATGAATAATAACTTTTATTGAATAAAACTTACAGTGTCATACATATAATCGCAACTAATATATTAATAAAAAGGGCATAAATTAACAAACTCCTCACTTGAACATCTAACTTGATAAAATATATCAAATATGATAAATAAATAAATATATGAAATAAGAAAAAAAAAACCTCATTGTCGTTACAATGTATGCAATAGCGTGAACCAGTGCCAGTAACGTACTACATGATCCACCGTAGTGGTTATCAAAGAAAAAATATTACGTGCACTATTTTAAAATATTATATGAAATACACAATATCATACACCAAACCATTCTGACTTTGGATTCGCCCTGGACAACTAGTTGATATATCCCAATTGGGCGCCGGATAATAGGTACAAGTGAATAAATTTCACTAGCACACGTCACTAAAAAAACACCACCATAGGACTCTCGGAGTCCCAATGTAGCAAGAATATCAAAAATAGGCACTCAACACGCCAATCGCAAACACGTCATTGGAGACTTTGAATATAGCTAGAACAATGCAATAGTAACTATTAGTATTTGTTGACATCATAAATCATAAGCCAAATGCCTAATAGCAAATATATGCTAGTACTCATTAATAACTGTACCAGTTATCGTCGAAAGAGAGAGAACAGAGATAATAAAGGCAGATGTTTTATTTAATTTGTAAAGTTACATCGTCTGACTTAACATAAAACACTTATATACGGTCAAAAACAATAGAAGGTCAAACTATACAAAACGACCTTATAACCTATACAAAACGACAGAATTAAATATCAATACATTATAACATCCCCCCCTCAAGTTGGAGTTTGGTGAACATCAAGCAAACCCAACTTGGAAAGAAGATAAGTAAAAGCTAGAGCTGCAAGAGATTTAGTAAATAAGTTTGCCACCTGGTCCTGAGAAGAAACATGAGCTGGAGCAATAAACCCAAGCTTATATTGATCACGGACAACATGGCAGTCAATATCAAGATGCTTGGTCCATTTATGAAAAACAAGGTTAGCAGTAATATGTATAGCAGCATTATTGTCACACCACAAAGGAATAGGGAAAGAAAATGAAACCTGTAAATCGTGTAAAAGATAAGAAATCCACAACAACTCACAAACAGTAGAAGCCATGTTGTGATATTCGGCCTCAACAGAAGATTGAGAAACAGTGGGTTGTTTCTTAGTCTTCCAAGAGACTAAGGAAGAGCCCAGAAAAATACAGAAACCTGAAAGAGACAGCCAAGTTTCTAAACAAGATCCCCAATCTGCATCAGAATAAGCCACAAGAGAACAAGCAGAAGATACATCAGAAGTAGAGGAAACAGGGAAAAATAAGCCTACAGAAGGACATCCCTTCAAGTACTTTAAAAAGTGGATAGCAGCATCCCAATGGCCTTTGCAAGGGGCATGGAGAAACTGACTAAGTTGTTGGACAACATAGGTAATATTAGGATGGGTAAAACCTAAATATAACAACCTACCAACCAGTCGTCTATACTGCCTTGCATCCTCAAGCAATGGACTAGATTTGACAGATAACTATAACCCCTTAGGAAGTGGTGTAGAAACTGGTTTAGAACCAGTCAAACCCACATCTGAGAGGAGGTCTAAAGTGTATTTTCGTTGATTAACATACAAGCCTGCAGGTGATCTAGCAATCTCTAGTCCAAGGAAATATTTAGCTGAACCTAGATCCTT
>JAOXYD010154194.1:0-10421 GCA_028565735.1 Pinacopodium congolense | reverse complement strand
TTCTTGTGATAAATGCAAAAGAACGAAAAACATTTTAAGAAAACAAGAAATTCTAGTAAGTAACATTTTTGGTTTGCTAGATTTTTTATGTTTAGGGCATTGATTTTATGGGTCTAATCCCTAAGCCATTTATCAATCAATATATTTTTTGTCACAGTCGCTTATGTAAGTAAATGGATGGAAGTAGTGGCCTTACCCACAAATGATGCCAGAATAGTGGTGAAATTCCTTAAGAAGAATTTGGTACACCCCAAGCTATAATTAGTGTTGGAGCTCTCATTTTTGTAATAAAAAATTTGAATCCCTCCTATTTAAGCATGGTTTGACCGATAAAATTGCCACACCTTATCATCAATAAACAAGCAGTCAAGTGGAAGTCTCTAATCGAGAAGTTAAAAGAATCTTAGAAAACATCGTAAATGCATATAGAAAAGATTGGTCTTTGAAATTAGATGATGCATTATGGGTGTATCATACTACTTTCGAGACACCCATTGGTATGTCTCAATATCGTTTAGTGTATGGTAAATATTGTAATTTACTTGTTAAATTGGAGCATAAGGCATTTTCGGCAGTTAACTTGTTAAATTTTAATACAAGGCAAGTTGGCAAAAAAAGGTTATTGCAATTGAATGAACTAAATGAATTTCGCATCATTGCCTATGAAAATACCAAGTTATATAAGAAACGAACCAAGAAATGGCATGATCGAAATATTGTTCCTCGTGATTTTTGAATTACTGACAAAGTTCTGGTTTATAACTTTCGGTTGAAGTTATTTCCTAGAAAGTTATGGTCCTGATGGATTGGCCTTTATAATGTGCTTAATGTTTATCCTTATGGTACCATTGAAGTGTCAAATGGTCAATAATCTTTTAAAAATAATGGTCAAATGGCAAAGCTTTATGTGCTTAATAGGTCAATGATCAATTTGAGATTCTTACTCTTTCTGACCCCTTTTAGGTTGTTTAATTTGTGCATTATGTTAGGTTAGATTATTTTAGTCTTTCTTTTTAATTGTTTTAGTCTTCCTTTAATCCTTTTTCAAGGTTATTTTGGTTAAGTTCTTTTATTATTCTTTAGTTTTTTTTGTTTTAGATTTTATTCTTTTTTTTATATTTAATTCTAGCTTCTTTTTTAGTTTTTTATTTAGTTTTTGCTTGATTAAAATTTGTTTAAGTGTTTTTGTTTAAAGCCTTATAGTTAATTATCTTTAGTTTTTCCTTTAAAGCTTTTGCTTTTCTTTATCTTTTGTCTTAGGTTTTGATATTTATTTTTGTAAAAATTTAGTTTTTAGTCTTGTTAAGTCTCTTTTTAGTTGTTTAACTTGTTTATGTTGTTTTAAATTTAGTTTTTTTAGCTCTTTTTAGCTTTTGGTTTTCTTTTAAAGCATCAATCTAGTTAACTCTTTGATGATTAAATTTGGTGTTTTCTTGGCTATATTTTCAGTTATTTAGCTAGGAAATCATTTGATATTTGTTTGTTATTAATTTGGGGTCATTTAGACAAAATTTGGAGCTAGCAATTTGAGTTGGAGCCCAATTTTAGTACTAAAAGGTAGCACTTAAACGGCGAGCAGATCAGTTTTGAGCCACCATTATGTTTCTGGAGACTTAAGTGACAGGAGTAGAACAGTGTTGTTTAATTTTTTATAGGTCGTTGTTTAAGTCCCGTAAAGGTCAAGAAACAATGCAGTTTTAGCTTGCACAATGCAGACCTCCTTCCTCTTCTCTCTTCAGGTGAAAACCATCTCCTATAACCTAAATCCTTGATTTCTTGCTTTATTCTCAACCAAATTCGACGATTTAGGTGTCAAAATCTCCGGAATTTCAAGCTCTACCTAATTTTAAGGTCATTTCATGGATAAATAACCTCTTTCTATCCCAAAATGACATGTTTCTATTCGAACTCGAATTTGCTTTTTGATATTTGATGATGATTTAGGAATTGTTTAAGCATAATTTTTGAACCATTGGATTCCTTAGAGCATTATCTACATTTTGGTACCAATTTTAGGCGATAATCTTTCCGTAAAATTTTGGGTATTTTTCTAACTAAGGGCATTTTAGTCTTTTCACATAGATTTGAATTTTTAGCTTAAATTCTAATTCTTGTTGATTAATTTAAGTCTATTATTGATGCATATGCATTATTGAGGCTTAATCTTATATAATTCATCCATGTTTTTTGTAGTATTTACTGAATTTAGTAGGATTTAGAGTCTTTACTCAACTTATGCTTAATTTTGGTGTTTCAATTGCTCTATTTATGTCCAACATGCCTCCTAGACAATTTCAAGGCGCTTTTAGCTCATGCGAGAGGGCAGCTAGAGATGTATCTCATTTTACATGTCCCGAGAATGCAGATTGGTATGATACTCGTCTTCCAAACAAGTTTATCAACGAGAAATATTTAGATCCTATTTTGGATGAAGAATTTTAGGTTTGTGTTGTATTTCGTACATTGGAATGGGACCCTATTTTGGTCTTGGTTAGTCCTTATTATCCCATCCTAGTATGTGAATTCTATGCCAATATGGAAGAGAAGGATGCTAAAGACCTTCTCGACATTCAATCAATGGTTAGAGGAGTGCCGATCAATCTTACCAGACCTTCACTTTCTCGCCTTCTCAATGTACTGGATGTTAGTGAGCCTTATCATCATCAAGTGGATCACATTCATGGTGATGATGTTGAGTCAAATCCCACTTTTACATTTGAGGCTTCCCGCACTGCTTTGGGTTTGATTCAACCTACTAGGAATGACTATTTTCTAACGTATCAGTTATCTATTCAGAGGTAGATTGTAATGGCGCTTATAAGTTCAAATGTCATGCCTCGTGCTAGTGGGTTGAACGAGATAAGGTATGATGAGATCTACCTTTTACATAAGTTGTATCATGGATTAGGAGCCATCGAGGGTTTGCCATTGGCATCATTCATTCTTTAGAGCATGAGGAATGTGGTTCGCTTAAAGCATGCGACAAAGAATTTCTGTTTTTCATCTTAGATCACTAGAGTACTTATTGAGGCTGGTATTTCGTTTGAGGGCCAGACGGCTGTTCAGCTTATGTCCACATCCATTATTGATTATCCTTGCCTTAAGTCTTGGCGATTTGCTAAGATCGAAGGTGTTTGGAGCAATTTGACTTGGTAGTCCCTTCAGGAGGGTGAGCGTGTGGATGCTCACCATAAACCTCGTCCACCACCTATTCCAACTCAAAAAATGGCTGAAGGTACAGATGAAGATTTTTCATAAGCTACTTTGCCTGCTCCCGGTATTCCCCCTTCTGTCCATAGGCCAATTCCCCCAGCAGCTAGCAGACCTTCTCCTATGCCGTATTTTTAAGATTAGTTGGATCATATTATCTGGAATCCCAGCATGATCTTCTATCTTCTCATATTGAGGATGTTCTTCAGCAGGTTGGGACCATTCAGAGTCAAATTTCAGCTTTATGGGATTTTGATTGAGATCACTTGCCTTCGCTGAGTTAGCTAGTTTCTTTTAGTTGTTATGATGGCCCTTTTATTTTAAGCTAGTCCCTTCAATAGGATTTTTTATTTTTAGATGACCCTATCTACTTTTTTTTTATATATTTTCCTTTCATTGTTTTTAGTTCTTTTTTTTATTGTATGCTCCCTTTTGGGTATATTATTGATATATTTATGATATAAAGCATTCTTTTCTTTTATTATTCTATTGCACTTATGCTTTCGTGGTTCTTAAATTTTGTCAACTGTTGATATCAATGGTTGAATGCATTATGCTCAGCCCATTCAAGGCAAATTTCATTATCCAGGGTGTTATCTATCTCTTTTCTCCGGCATTTTGTTTATCCTTGTCATTTTATAACATCGGAGGACTAATGTTTATTTTAAGTGTGGGGAAGGGACTGATGTGATTTCATACTTATTTTTACTTTTGAAAAAGTTTATCTTTTTATCATCATTTTCCAATCAATCTATGACGTTTTGAAAAAATTTTCAATCTTGATCCTATCATTGCCAAATTTTCCTTCTAAATCTTATTCTTTGATCAAATAAGATATTATCCTTTTGATTTTGATGATTGATGAACTTTTGATCTTAATTGATTTCATGCTTTCGACAATTAAGTTTTATTGATTCATTATGACATTCCAATTCTAAATTGAATCTTTCTAAGCTAAATGTTTCATCTTTAATACAATTTCATTATCCTTTTTCAATTGAAAAAAGTAGAAAAAATTTGGAAGAATGCAAAGAAATATGAAAAAAGTGGAGAAAGAATGAAAAAAAAAGAAAAAAAGGAAAAATGAAAGGAAAGAAAAGAAAAGAAAGAAACACAAGAGTGAAAAGTGAGCATTATTTTATTCACTCCGTTGTCTTCTAATCAATTAGTTAGAGGTTATATTGGTGCAAAAAGTCGATTGGTGAAAGGTTACTTAATTCGGTAAGCTAGGGGTTGATCACCATAACTGTTCACCCTTGAATACGAAAGATTGAGTGACTTCCTAACTAAAGCTAGATCTGCATTGTGTTTTTCTTTTTAGTGTTTAAGCTTAAGGATTTCAATTTAAGTTCAATGATGCTACCTCTTGCTTGGTTTATATTCATTTTATGGTTAGAATGGAATTATGTTCTTAGGATGAGTTGAAGGAAGCATGAACTAAATCAATTTCAGTTGCATCTTGATTGAATAAATCAAATTTATAACCTCTTACTTTGTCATATTGATTGAAGGATGAGGGGATTCTTTTTAATGGTTTTGGTTGATTGATTGGGATCATTTTTCTTAAGATTATATATTGATTGGAAACTAATGATAGCTTGATTTGCTTGAGGACAAGTAAAAACTAAGTGTAAGGGAGTTTATAAACTTCATTTTATACCATATTTTCCCCCAAATTAAGCTAAATTGTTGTATAATTGATTACACTTAATGTTTGTTAGCTTAATTATGTGTTTAATTGATGAACATTGTCGTTGGAGTTGATTTAATTCAGAAAATATGAGAAAAGGATGTTGAAATTCAAAGTTTTGGAGTAAATCAATAGGTACAGCCAGGCGCCATTCAACTTAGCCAAGCAATGTTCAACCTCCGAATCAAAGACCTAAATGATGGTGCTTAATAGGCACTGTTTAACTTTTTTTAAGCATCGTATAAGCAGCAGTAAGCATTTTTCTAGTTGGATCTCCTTCTCCACTTACTACAACTTTCCCTAGTTTCTCTCCACTTGCATCTAACACATATAAGAGCTTAGAGAACCCATTTGTGCAGAGAATGGACAAAGAAAAATATGAAATTTATAGAGAAATCCGATTGAGAGATCCTTAGGAGAACCTTAAGGTTATTTTCTCATGTGCTTCACATTTTTCATCTTGTTTTGCATATCTAAGTTGTATTTTAGAGTTGTTGAAGCTCAATACATATGAATCAACCTTGTAAACATGTTTAGAGTTAGAAATTGATGCACTTTAACTTATTTTCATCTATTAAATTTACCTTTGTTCATCATTTGTATGATGAGTTTGATTTGTTTCTTACTTAATATAAGTTGTTGATCTTGTTTTTTGTTAGGGTTTATTTCTGAAATGACCCGAGCATGTGCTAAATACATTTCCTTATTAGATTAAGGGTTGTTCTTTTCTTTTGGAAGGTATTAAAGCTTGTTTTACTCTAAAAATGTAAGATAAAGTTAAGAAATAAGTTAGGTTCCGAGAAATCTACCTAATTAATTAGATAATTCATTTATCAATCTAATTAAAATCATTGAATAATCAAACTTTGATTTATCTTAAGGGTAAGAATCTCAATTTTGGAATTTTTGGATTTAAACTTCTTGATTTTAAAGCCTTATACTTAAGACTATGACATAACCAAACACCAACTTAAGTATTTAGAGATTAAGCTTTGTCTTAACCATATGATTGCTTAGATTAAGTGAATTAATTATAGAATAAGTCTCTTAATCCATTTAGGTCATTGAAGAACAAATTCCTAACCAATTTTATCCATAAAGGCAACTTCTTTTATCGAACTAAGTTATTCTGCATAACTTGAATGTTTTGAATTTGTTTGGTAATTCTTGTTTAAGTTTTCATTTAATTGAGATTCTCTAGATAATTGTGATCAAATTTGCCTTAATACTTGCAATTTTAGCAAAGTATCCCCATAGGAACAATACTTGGATCTTAAATTTACCTCCACTTTCGTACTTAATACAGGTGCACTTGCCATCAGTGTTGGTTGAATTGAATTGAGAAAAGTGAGATTAAAAAACTTTAATTTGGAATTAACTTAAGTGAATTTACATCTATAGAAACCAACCATTACTCCAATAGTATGGTTGGAGGCATTACAAATCAGCTTGAATGGGAAGCTCCAATTTGGGGGTTGTAAAAAAGATGTAGTGATCAACTTTTCCTTCATCAAATCAAATGCCCTCTTGCACTTCTTATTGAAAAAAAACTCTATATCCTTTTGGAGCAACCTACATAATGGTTGTGCAACCTTTGAAAATTTTTGAATGAACCTACAATAAAACCTTGAATAACTAAGAAAAGAGCAAACTTCTTACATAGAAGAAGGATAAGTAAAAAATATATAAGGTCTATCTTAACTCTATTACCCTTTGTAGAAATCACATGTTCTAAAACTATCCCTTATTGAATCATAAAATGACACTTTTGATAATTAAGAACAAAGTTAGATTCAAAACATTTCGTAAGCACCAAAATGATGTTATCTTGACATTTATCAAAGGAATCCTCGTGCATGATAAAATCATCTATAAAGACTTCAATGATTTTCCCAAGGTAATAAAAAAAATATACTTACCATACACTTTTGAAATGTAGTGAGGGCGTTGCATAAGTCAAATAGCGTCCGTTGATAGGAAAAGGTACCACATGGGCAGGTGACTGTTGTCTTCTCCTAGTCCTCTAAAGTGATAATCACCTACATGTAACTTGAATAACCATCAAGAAAGCAATAATAAATATGGCTAGTAAGATGCTATAACATTTGATCAATAAATGGTAAGGGAAACGATCCTTTAAACAGTCCTTTTGACTCATCGAATTGAGTTTGTGGTAGTCTATACAAAATCTCCATCCATTCTACCCTTGATTCATAACTATCTCTCCTCTCTTGTTCTCTGCCACTGTGATACCCAGCTATTAGCTTTTTTTTAATACATTTTCATGTAAATTTGATTAATTTTTAAGGTACAATTGCTCAAGCTTGATGTTTAAGTGTTTAATTATCCTTTGGATTAACATACATTATAGATTGAAGCTTGAAATGTGAAAATTTTGGGGAAAATATACTAGAAAGTCTAAACTTTAGTATAAAATGACGACCTCAATGTTTCACTGTTTAATTATAAAGACCTGTTGTTTTGCTTAATTTGGGAACTTAAACTGTGGGGGTTTTACAATGTCATTTAACTCTCTATCAAGTTTCATTTAGCTATCTATCAAGCTTTTGTAGCTGAATCTCCTTATTTAATTGACTGTAACTTGTCCAACTTGTACCAACTTGCTCCATACATATAAAAGAAACTTTAAAGATCAACTTTCACAACTTTAACCCTAGATTTAGGTAGAGAATCCAGATTTAGTTCTAGCTTTTCTTCTTTCTTTCCTTAAGTTTGTTTTTTTCTTTGTTTTATTTCTCCATCTTTTTTCTTGTATTTTCCATTTATTTTAAGGATTCTCAAGGATTTGTAAATAAGACTGAAGGTGGTTTATCATTCTTTTATCTTCATTTGGTTCTTTCAAAACACTTAATCATTTTTTATACTCTTTTGTTCATATATGTTCAAAAATATGTGTTGTTATATTGAATATGAATTTTATTGCCTATATATGATGTTTTAATTTGACTCAGAGTAAAGGACAGATTCTTAAATGGATTGATTGAGTTTTTATAATATGATTGGATGATAATCTTTTTTTATTTGAGTTCTTAAAGCTTATTTTTAGTTGGCCACTTAAGATGAGGTGTTAAATGGTTAAGTAAAGGATGAATCACTTAATTCATTGAAAAAATAGTAAAAAACATGATTTTAATCAATACATGACCATTGGTTGATTAATCATGAGGGTACTAGCCTTAGAACATGCCATTTTATGATTAGAACTTTTTGAAATTTAAGCCTACTTCCTATGGCTATAAGTGGACTAAATCGTGGAATAGGAATGTTAGAGAAAACGCATTGATTTGACCATAGCTTTGCCTGAAATTATTAAAGACCCTAGATTAGAAATTCTAACTTTTCATAACTCAATTAAGTCATTTAAAACCTAATCCTTAGCTAATTAAGCAATTTGAATTCCTTGTAATGTTTGGAAGTTTAGTTTAGGTTAGTTGCTTCATCTTTAATTACTTTGCAATCTTATGCTCACTAGATAATTGTAATCTAAGTGACCTAGTAGTCACAACATTTTCCTGTGGGTTCAACATTCTATAGTCGTAACAATACTCCACTTTATTACTTATTGATCGATATACTTGTTGTATTTGTTGGTTTTGAAATCATTTTAATGAATTATGCGTGAATTACCTTATATTTAATTGAGGATAAATTTAAGATAATCTAAGCAACAACAAGTTTTTGGTGCCATTTCCATGGAAACGTTTAGTAATATTAGGAATATATCAATGTCAATTACTTTACAGTGTAAATATTGATTATATTGCATTACTTTACTTCTTTTTATTTGTTTTTTGTTTTTTATTTTTATTTGTTTTTTTATGTCTAGTTTTTGTGTTGGAACGTCTTTTGGTTGCTAGTTTTAGTCATTTGAAAGACGTGGAGGCAATATGATCATTGAAAAGATTGCAAATGGTACAAGCCAAAACAGGTACGTTATGAATGGACGAACTATGATGATTCATATCATGAATACTATGCTTTTGATCATTTACTTTACCCTGATTATTTATGGAAAAATTTCATCTCACTTTAAATCATCTTTTATTCATTTCAATGGTCCTATTTCCTAATTCATCCTAAGCCTTAAGCTAGCCAATCTTGTGAACCTTCTCTTAATCATGAGGCTATAATTTCAACATTAATTGAAATGAAAGATTTAATGAGGGAGCTTAGGAAAATGAAATCACTTTTCAAAGAAATTAATATTAGGGATAAGATTCATCTAGAATTGCAATTATAATCTTAAATGGACTAGTTAAAAAGAACAATTAGAAAATTTTCTCCATCCCACATGCATGATCACCTTGTATAAGGGCTAAGTAACTTAGAATCTTTCATAACGCATAATAATGAGCAAGAGTTTTCAATTTCTCTTAAAAAATGATAATAATGTTTTTGAGTGCATTAAAGATGAAACAGCTCTTGAAAATGATGGAATCTTAGATGAAGTAATGGATGAGTCTATGGTTGAGGTAGTTGATGTTAAAGAAGATCATATAAATGAATTAGCAAACCATGGCCTAGAAACCATTGAAAGTCACTAAGATGATGTGAGTGATGTCGTAACTGGAGACGAGGAGAAGCTTATGGATGAATGCAAGGAGTGTGAGCTAGAAGCTAATGATATGGTTGTTAAAAGTAATGAATTGGTGGAAATTGAGGTACCATTAGAGAACACTAATTTTCTAGGTGCTTCTACTTTTGATTTTAGGCCAAAAGTAGACATTTTTATATTGTTATCATAGTACTTTGTCAAGGGAAAGAGTTATGCTTTATTTTTCTTAAAGGATAAGATTTGTGATGCTTTTAAGTACTTAATTAAAGGCGTCAGAATCTTTGGGGAGTTTGTTTGTCTATATAGAAAGAATGGAATAAATCAATTGGACGATGAGATAAAGGTGAGACTTAAGATTCCCTAACTTTAATGTCTAGCTAAAAGACCTTAAAGAAGCACTTATTGGGATGCAATCCAGCCTTAGAAGTAGGATTTAGTATACTTTGATGTGTTTTCTTTTGTTTGGTGTGCTTTTCTTTTGTTTTCATTTTTATGCTTCGTGCTAATCTTTGATCACATTTACATTATGGAGCATGGCTAATGTATTTGGTTTCAGGTGCTTTGATCTTTTTTTGTGGAATTACAGGTGTTATAGCAAGTCATTTATGCACCCATGTGCTATTTAAAGTCAACGTACAATTCAATGGATCATAATGCAATATCATTTTTATTTTGGGCACTTTCTATTCCTTTTTCACCCACATCTATGCTTTATTATTGATTTATGAACATTAGGGAAAATGCTCAATTTAAGTTTGGGGGAGGGATAGAATGATTTAAGTTATATCACACTTATGCTTATCTTTTCCTAAATCATATCATTTTTATCATCTTTTACAAAAATAATCTATAAGTTATGGATAATGTCCTCTTTTTCCAAATCTTTGTTACATTGCCACCAAATACTCACCTCAACTTGGGGACTCCCTTGCCAGTCTATTTCTC
>JAOXYD010154183.1:0-10421 GCA_028565735.1 Pinacopodium congolense | reverse complement strand
TAACCAACTTGAATAGTCTCTCTTGGTTACTTGACCATGAAACACACACACACACACACACAACACACACACACACACACACACACACACACACACACACACACACACACACACACACACAACTTTATGAGTCATGGCATATTTTCTTACAATTTTCATATTAGTTTCATGGATGGTTTCTTAAATGATATATATATATATATATATATATAAACCAAAATGATTGATCGTAGTTGCAAAAAAGTTGTGATGGCCCTATATAGTACTTAAGAGGGAGAGATGAATTAGGTGGGAATATATTTTTAAAGGTTTTCCCTAATTTAAAATTCCACTCTTTAAACAATGATAATGTAATTGAAAAATATAATAATATATTTCAATAAATATATTAATATAAACTAAATAAAAAATAAACTTGAAAAAATTCAAGAAAGTAAGGAAAGAAATGGCAAATCAAATTATAGCGATTAGACAAACAAACTTTGCCTATGTCGCTTTCTAATATCATACTAGAAATTTCACTATAATATTCCTTCCAAAAGGTAAAGAGTTACCTTTATACAACAATTTTCTTATGGTAAAGAGGAACCTTACAACTCAATCTTAAGCCTATAAGAAAATATATATTAAAATAGATTTCACTTGCTTAACCTAAGTGTTTAAGGGGCTCACACCTCGAAATAATGAATGCAACCAAAATAGACCATTAACCACTCTAAAAATCACTCATTTGATCACTTCTATGCACATAATACTCTTAGATACAATTGGATGCTCTTGGATGATTAAAACATAGTTTACAACACCTATATATAGGCTTAAAAACACTAACTAACCATTTATAACTGTTGGACACTATAATTGTCAAAAATTTCCCTTTATAAACTAACTGTTAGATTTACTGTAACATTGGTTGACCAAAAATCTTGAACAATTTCATCTGCACTAGTCTATCATTTCCTAGTATTATTCGATCAATGCAATTGGAAACATATGTTAGGAGACAAATTGATAGTATTTGTGGATGTTATTTGATGTAAATTTGGCCCTATTTTAGTGTTTAATTGTGCAATTTATGTTTAGAAATGCTAAATTTGCATATTGATATTTAAAAAGTAAGAATTATGCAAAATAGATGTAAATTCATGAACTTCTAAACCTTCAATGTGGGTTTAGACTAACCCATATTGAAGGATGCCGGATTATGTCATCAATGACGGTTCCACCGCTCTTTAATATTGCCATTGTTCTTTGGTGCTCAACCATTATTGTAGCCGCTAACATGGTTTTTAACAAAAAATTCAAGATTTTTTATGCCAAATTTTGTTAATATCAAGCAACAGCTCTCATATAAATTCATGGGTGTCCCAGTTTTTCAGATCATAGTAGAATTAAGATTAAAACACTTTTTATTTAGTTTTTCAGATCATTCTTAGTATAGGTTGTTTTTAGTTTGTTTTTCAATTCAATCATTTGTAATCAAGTTTATTTAAGGATTTTAGCAGTGTATACATGTGTTTCAAAGTTAGAATACATTATGGGGATGTGATTTGATTCATTCTAAACTCTTAATTTCGTGTATTTTTATTATTATTTTGAATTAATTAAAGCTATATTACTTAAGTTAATTATTTCATGTTCTAATTTTATTTTTCCATTAAAATCAAGTTGTTAAATGTGTTAATTGATACTTTATGAATGAGTAATAAGACGTTCTTTGTTTATTGAATGCTTAGTGCTTGTCTTAATTAGATCAATTAAGATAAAGTTATTAGATAATCTAAGATCTAAGAAATCTATCTAGGTTATTGAATAAATCAATAAACAATGTGCTTTAGACTAGTAAATGATGAAAATAGTCAATCATGAGGATGCTATTCTAAAATAGGAAAATTTTAAGACTAGAATTTTTTTTATCTTTAGGCATATTACTTAAGTTTGATGCATGACTAAACTTCAGGATAGAACTAATAGAGATAAGGCATAGTCTTAACCAAAGCTATATCTTGATTTTAAGAAGTTGACATAGATTAAGCATCACAATCTTTAGAAAATCAATTATCTCATTAAATACTTGAACGTTGACTGAATAATTGGAATTAGGTAAAGCAACCTTCAATTCTTTTACATGAGTTGAAGCCTTTTAGTATAGTTTATTTCTTTAATTATTTGAAATATTAGCTTTTTAAATAGTTGTAATTCGAGTGACCTCAGAATTACATAACTTTCCCCAGGGGATCGATATTTATAGTCTTAAATATATCTTATTTTATTATTATACAATAAGTGCACTTGCCTATCAATTGGATTTGAATCAAATTACGAAATTGTTTTGGAAAGTTTCAGTCGCCAAAACCAACAACAAGTTTTTGGCATCGTTACCAGGAATGTAAATGTAATATTATAAATATATCAGGGTCAATTATTCTAGAGTTTATTTTGTTTTTATATGACTGTTTTATGTGTAGGTTATAATTTTCTATCTTTATTTTTTTTATTGTGAAATATGTGGTGGCAATAGAACCATTGGTAAGATTGCTAATAGTAAGAGCTTAAAGTGGAAGAATTTGAGTGTGGAAGTAGTTGGGCAAGCCATGATACAAAAAATCATAAATCCTATCCCTTTGACTACTCAACTTACCCTGATTACTCTTGGTTGAAACCATCTCGCCTTGAACCACCTTCCTGTCCTTATTAATCACCCCATTTTCAATTTCATTCTAAGCAATATAATAGGTAATCTTATGAACCCCCTTCAGATCGTAAAGCAAGAGTCTCCAAATTAATTGAAATGAAAGATCTCATACGAGAGCTCTAAAAAATGGAGTTAATGTTAAAATCAAATAGACTTAGGGACAAGGTCAGTTTAGAATTGAAATTAGAGTCCTAAATAGAGCAATTAGAAAAATCAATGCAAAAAACATATCCATTTCAACTATATTAGACCACTAAATTCAAGCCAAGTGAGTTAGTAATTTTTGACACAGACAGTGGTGTATAAGAGCTTACAATTGTTTTTAATGATGAAGTTATTGAGTGTATGAATCATAAGCAAGCTTTTGCAAATGGAGAAATTGAGGAAGCCTTGGAGAGTGATGAAGAAATTGATGAGTTTCTAATTGAAGTCATTGAGAAAAAAACTATACTAGTATGATTTAGCAGCCATTGAAGTTCAAATAAATGGTGGTTAGGAGAAGTTAATTGTTTAAACACAGGAGTTTGAAGAAGAAACTAATGATGTGGTAGTTGAGAGTGAGGAATTTTTGGAAATTAAAATCCCACTTAAAGGCATTGACTTTACTAAGGTTACATCTTTTGATCCTAGGTTGAAAGTTATGATTTATGAATTTTTATTGTAGTACTTTGATGAGGGAAGAAGTCATACATTGTTTTTAATCAAGGGTTAGATTTATGATGCATTTGAACACCAAATTAGAGGTGCAAGCACATGGTTAGCTTGTCTACATCAAGAGAATGAAGCAAGGAAGCTAGGTGTTAAACTAAGGAAGAGATTAAAAATTCTCTAACTCTAGGGTTGAGCTAAAAGACCTTAAAGAAATATTTATTGAGAGGCAAACCAACTATAGAAGTAGGATGGTGTGATTGAATAAAATTTGGGTGTGCTTAAATAAATCTTGGAGTGTTTCCAATGTTTTTTGTTTAGCTTAGTGTGCTGTTATTTAAGTCTGGTGTGCTTTCCCTAGTATTTTTCCTTAGTTAGTATGATTTATTTGGTTTTTTAGTGTTTAAAAATTCCATTCTTAAGCAATTTGATGAATAATCCTTTGAATTTTTTTTTCCCTGTATTTAGGAAGCAATTAGTGAAGATTTAGGGTTAAAAATCACCTAGATATGCTTAAACAGACCATTAATGGTGATCTGATAAACCACTATTGAAGGTTGTTTTAGTCCCCATTGAGCTTTGCATAATAGGACCTCAACGATGGTCATATAAACTATCAATGATGGGATTGATGTCATGTTCAACTGCGGAAAAAAGCCTAAAAATGGAGTAAATTTGGAAAGCCATAACACCTCCCTCTTCTTCTTCTTTTCCTTCTAGTCACCGTCCTTCTCCATTTCAGACCATCGTACCCCTCTTTTCTTGGTGTTTTTGTGATTAAAATATTTTTTTTGCTCCTTTCTTCCTCATTTTGCTTTTAAAATCAAATTTCCACATTAGAATTATCAATATTCTTCCTATTTTTGTCCAAAATGGCTAAAATCTCTACTCATTCACTATTCATCATCGTCAAGTTCATTTTCTTCTTTTCTCTCATTCTCTTACTCCATTGGCTTAAATTTTAGTACCATTGAGATCCTTGTGTCAAGAGTTTTCATTTAGTCCTTATATTTTTTTTATCACTTTTGCCACCAATAAGGGAATATTCTCGCGATGGTAATTATATTTCGGTGATAGTGATTGGAAAAGTTTTGATTAATTTCAGCTTTTTTGCACATATTTTGTCCCTACTTTAACACAGTTTGAGGTTAGATGACACTTGGGGCATACATTGAGACTTCTTCGAGGATGAGAGCTACATTTGACGAGTCTTGCATCACCTCACATGAGAACTCAAACAGGTATTCTGGACATTTCGAAAAAAAAATCATCATTAAGCATTCAGTAGCACCAACACTTAATGTCAAGTTTGGAATTTCGATAGTATCCAAAGCCATGAGCTGGGAGCTTATCATGATGACTTCGGAGTCATACTACTCCAACTTAGTTTATGAGTTCTATGCGAATATAGAAGTAAAAAACAAGGTAGACACCATTGAGTTTCGCAACATAGTGCAAGGTACTCCTACTCACATCACTCGTATTTTCCTTTTTGAGTTATTAGGAGTATCGGATGAGGGATTGGTCTATAATCAGTCGAAGGATACGATGTATGGTAACATAGTGCTTAATGATCCTAATTTTTTATCACCATGACTCGTAATTCCCTCGGTCTGAGTAAAGCTAACAATGATCGAGCTCATAACACATCTCAATTAGAAGTGATAGAGAGCATTATAGTGGTGCTTCTTAGTGCCAATGTGACTTTTAAAGCCAGTTGGTTCAATGAGCTTGGGTATGCAGATTCTTAAATTTTATATAAGATTCTATTCGGTTTATGAATTTTCTTTGGTCTGCCACTAACTGGATTTATCATACCTAATATGCGTGAGGTTGTTCGAATATAGTATTCGCGAAACAAGTTCTACTACTGCTTACCAAGATATTTGAGGTAGCAAGAGTTTCTTTTGATGAGGAGGTACCACTTGAGCCTCGGAGAGCTTTAATGAACTCATAATCCACACTCAAGCTATGGAAGTATGTCTGAGTTCGAGGTGAGGGGTGGAACCTCATTATCAGACGTTTGCAGGAGGGTGAGACACCTGATGATCCTATTGTTTCATATATACCTCTTGCACATGAGGAGGTTATTGGTGAGGCCTTACTTAAAGCTACCCTGAGTTTCCATCCTCCGCCTCTAACTTTACCTACTTTCGTGCCTCCTTTTGATCCACCTCATGATGACATTCATATTATTTTGTTGAGGATAGAGAGCCGTTTCACTTCTAACCTCTTAGAGCTTCATTTTGAGCTTTGCCACCATTCATAATAAGAGGGATCACCTGGAGCTACGGATGAAGCAATTGGAGGAGTGTCAATAATCATATGACTAGAGCCCTAGTTTCTAGTTGTTTTGGATTGTTCATTTTATTCTACGATGTTGCTTTTGTTGTTTGCTTTCTGTTTATTTTCCATTATTTTTTTTAGTTTCTTTCAATTATATTTAGTTGTTTTCAATTGTATTTATGTTATTTCCTTTGTGTTTTGGCTCCTTAGATGTATCTTGATCATATTTGTAGATTGAAACATGTTTTGCTATGATTCTAATGCTTTGATCTTTTGTCCTTAATTTTTCAGTTGGTTATCGTTTTCATCAATGGGGCATTATCACGATCATATCATATGAGTGTATTCTTTTCCTCTCTCTCAAATTTTATTTTTTATTATTAGATTTATGAATATTGAAGATAACATTTAATTTAAGTGTGGAGGAGGGATATGTTATCTGATCACACTTAAGTTTTTCTTATCTTATAGCATATCATTTTGTTATCTTTTCTTAATAATATATAATTTGTTAAAAATTTCCAAAATTTTAACTTATCAATGAAAATTTTTCCTTTTAATTTCACTTATTTTTATGATTCAAGATGTTAAATTATTAACTATTCATGTTAATTAACAAATGAATTTGATTTCTTCATGTTTTTAGATAATGAACACCTGATGATCATTATAATTTTCTTTATATAATATGTTTATTCCTAAGTAATTTATGACTTCTTTTAAATATTTAGTTAAAAAAACAAAAATAATGAAAAAATAAGTAAAAAAAGGTGTGTTAATAAGTAAGTAAATAAATTTACTTCGCTGACTTTTAATTGATAAAAAGTTAAAAGTTATCGAGTGGTGCTAGAAACCAATTGGTGTGATATTATTTATTTGAGTAACTAGAAGTGTTCATGATAAAGTGTTCACTTTTGCATCAAAGATTAAATGATATCTCAACTCGACTTCTAGAATTCACTTTTGTGTTTTCATTTTATTAATAAATAAGAGATGTGAATTCGTTTAAGTGGTGGTGCATTTAACTTTATGTATATTCATTTTATATTTAGAAATAGTTTTTATGATTCAGGTTGAAGTTTAAAGAATCATAAGTTATTTGAATTCACTTGTTAATTGACATGCTTGATTAATTATTATAACATCTTGATGATTTGTTTGATAATTGAATGATTTAGGAAAATCTTTTAATGATTGTGCTTGAAGAGTTTGATTTGTTTCCAATGACTACATTTTGTTTTGAAAATGGATGATGGATTGGTTTGCTTGAGGATAAACAAACACTTAAATGTAGGAGAATTGTTAGGGGACAAATTGATAGTATTTATGGATATATAAATTTGCCCCTATTTAAATGCTTAATTATTTAATTTATGTTTAGAAATGTTAAATATGCAAATTGATGTAAAAATGGAAGAATTGTCCAAAATAGATGCAAATTCATCAGCTTTTAGACCTTTAACGTGGTTTTAAACTAACCTACATTGAAGGATACTAGATTATGTCATCAACAACGGTTCAATCACTTTTCAATGATGCCATTGTTCTTCGATGCTCAACCACTGTTATAGGCACATGCATGGTTTTTCAATAAGAAATTCAAGATTTTCTACACCAAACTTTGTCAATATTTGGTAGTAGCTCTCATATAAATTCATAGGCGTTCCAATTTTTTAAATTATAGTAGAATTAGGATTAAAACACTTCTTTTTATTTAGTTTTTCAAATCATTCTTAGTATAGGTTATTTTTAGTTAGTTTTTCAATTCAATCATTTATGATTTGAGTTTCAGGTTTGTTTAAGAATTCCAGTAGCATATGTACATGATTCAGAGCTAAAGTATCATCCAGGGATGTGATTTGGTTTATTATAAACTCTTAATTTTGTGTATTGTTATTATTGGTTTGAATTAATCAAAGTTATGTTAAGTTAATTATTTCATGTTCTAATTTGATTTTGAATTAAGGTAAGTTTGTTAAATGTGTTAATTGATGCTTTATGAATGAATAGTATTCTTTATTTATTGAATGCTTAATACTTATCTTAACTTAATCAGTTAAGATTAAGTCATTAGATAATCTAGGGTTTAAGAAATCTACCTAGGTTATTGGATAAAGAATCAATAAATAACCAAACTTTGGTTAATTATAAGAGTGCTGGTTCTAAAATAGGATAATTTTAGGACTAGAATTTTTGATCATTAGGTCTATTACCTAAGTTTAATGCAAGAATAAACTTCAAGATAGAACCAATAGAGATAAGACATAGTCTTAACCATTGCCGTGTTTTGATTTTGTAAAGATACAAAAGACTAGGCATTACAAAGTTTAGAAAATCAATTAGCTCATTAAACACTTAAACCTTTACTGAATAATTAAAATTAGATAAAGCATCCTTGAATTCTTTTACATTAGTTAAAGTAGGATAGTTTTATAGTCTTTAATTATTTTAAATCCTAGTTCTTTAGACAATTTTAATATGAGTGACATAGGCATTTCATAACTGTTTCTGCGGGTTTGACATTCAGAGACATAAATATACTCCATTTTATTATTTGTGTGACACATGCATTTGCTTATCAGTTGGTTTTAAATCAAATTACAAAATTGTTTTTGAAAATTGTAGTCACTTAAACCAACAACAACACAAACTAGTCGACTAGTAACTCAAGCATTGTTTGATCACTCCTTTTTTAAAATAGTTTTTAAACATTTTTTTAGGTTTTTCAAAGTTTCAAAACTCATTTCAAACCAATCAAAGCTATTATTATGATTGATAAACAACTCAAACAAATTTCAAACAATTTCCATATATATTTTAATATATCAAGAGAATTTTTTTTAAAAAAATTCCCTTAACTTTTCTCATGATAATGAGTCACTATATACAATAAACCTAAACATCAATGATTATGCAATGTTTGATTCTTTAAATAATATCATGATGAGCAAGACAAGAGTTATATAAAAAGTTACATAAATCAATCTATCAAGTCTTCATAATCTTGATACTAATTATATTCTTGAATTATTTTCCATATGAATTCTTTTTTATTCCAAATTTTGTCTTTATATATTCCATATTCCTATCTTTTTCATCCATTAAAAACATATAAACCATTGGTAGTAAAGATATTTTGTTTTCATCAAAACATAGATTGAAACCTCTTTTGATTTAACAACTTCTCCCCTTTTGATGATGATAAAATATGTGATATTAAAAAATTAAAAAAATACAATAAGATAATAAGATAAGTTCAATAAAATAATGAACTCCCCTTAGACTTTAGGTTCCCTTTAAATTCGTACATCAAAACAAATATTACTCTCCCTAAACAAAAACAACTAATATCATATATATTCTCCCTTTTTTTTTATAATCATTAAAAAGTTATCCAATCAATCAACTTTAACAAGATTTCCAATCAGTGTTAAAAATAAAAATAAAAAATAAAATTGAGCATTATTCATGATACCATCATAAACAAAAAAAATCTAATGGGGAAAAGTCAATATCATAAAAATATATCAAATATATAAAATCTTCAAAATGTTACTAAAATCCACCATCCAAATATATAAAAGTCACAATGTCACTAATAACATCCAAGGTACAAAATACAACTAAATGCTTCCCCTAAATAAAATCATCTAAGACCATTAATCTCTTTTCCAATAATATCATCCAAAATAGGTCAATTGATCGGAGGAGGAAGATGAGAGTGAAGTAATATGAGTAAATTATTAAATCATGTGTCAAACTTGTCAAGTCAAAACCTCATGATATCGTAAAATGAGTCAATCTCATTACAAAGTAGAGTGATCTGGGCCTCAAGAGTAGCTATGTGATATGCTAGAGTCGAATTAGGAGGCGATTAAGAAGATATAACCTCATCATCTATGGATAAGAGAATCGTGTGACTCTAAAAAAAAGAGTCATCACTAATGCTAAAGTGAGAATAGGTTAGTGGAGGCATGCAACTTAAGGCAGAGTCATTTAACCATTAACTCACTAATTTTATTAGCATTGATAAGACTGAGCCATTTAACCATCAACTTACTAATGTCCCATGCAACTTAAGGCAGAGAGATTAAAAAAAGAATGGAAATCAAATTCATTTTCTGTAGATGAGACATGGATATGCTGGAAGATGTAGGTAAGGATAAGAGCATACGAAATTTTTTGGTTCTTTTTCTTGGATTTAACAAAATAGATCATGTTGTTTAAGATGAATTAGCTAAAATGAATTTTTTCACACATCATCAAGGTGGAAATAAACCAATGATCATCAAGGCTAACAAAGGTAACATGGCCATGAGAAGAAAGAAAGTTGCATTTGATAAATAAGTGATGGAAATGGGGAATGACATTAAAATCACTAACATCATTAGGTTTATGAGTTATTCTTTTCTTACTAAGAAGTTTGAAAATGGTTTGTACTTAGGTTAGTGTAGAATAGAGAGTTGCACTTTGGTGAATAATATAGGGGTATAGGGATGACAAAGATTTCTAAAAAGGATAATATTGACACCTTACACTTTTGAGAACATATGATATTTATCTCCAATTAATTACTCTCTAAGGTTATAAAAAGAATAGTCTTATATTTGTAGGACTCACTCTATAGGATAAGTAACTAATGGTTCCCACCCTTGCCCAATGAAAAAATGAACAAGGTCATACTTCTTGAATTGTTCTAGACATATAGGAGAAATGTCACAGTCTCCATAAAGTTCATGAGTGGCATAATCAACAAATTTAGGAGAATAAATATCAAAATAGTCATCCTCAT
>JAOXYD010154172.1:0-10422 GCA_028565735.1 Pinacopodium congolense | reverse complement strand
GCCCTACTAGGACTGCACACAAGGTGCTTGAGTGTGGTTTCTATTGGCCTACTCTATTCAAGGATGCATTTTAATTTATAAAATCTTGTGACAACTGTCAAAGGGTTGGCAACATATCTAGGAGACATGAAATGCCATTGAATAACATTTTGATGTGTTAAATCTTTGATGTATAGGGTATTGATTTCATGGGTCAAACTTCAAGATATGACCAATAGAGTTAAGTTAGTGTGTTAACCATAGTACTGACTTGATTTAGAGAAGATACCCTACATTAAGCATCACCGATACATCAATTAAATCATCAACCACCAAAAGCTTTACTGAAAAATTTAGCAAAAGCAATATGTAGCTCTTTTGCTAATGATTGGAAGTTTTCTCGGCTTCTTAGATTAGTTTTGTCATTTTAATAAAATTTCTATAATCTCGATCCTCTAGATAATTGTAATCTGATTGACCTAGTACTTACAATCGCATATACAATTCATCATGGTATCAATACTTAGAGTCTTAAAAACACTCCACTATATTACTTGTTACGACTGGTGCAATTGCGTAAGAGTTGGTTTTAAATAAATTATAATTTTGTGTCTTAAAAGATAGATTTATTTAAGTTAATTTGGTGTACGACTAATCATAATCAATATAGTCATTCACAATGTGCTCTACTACAATGCCATCTTTCTACACAAGTTCCTTTATAGTCAAATACTTGATCTCCAAATGCTTATACCATATGACATTCTTATTATTATTACTAGCTAACATTGAAAAAAAGATTATCACAATATAATACATGAGTATAGTCTTTGAGTCAATTACATATGGATTTAAAATTAGATTCCTCGACCAAACTATTTGTGAAATAGGCCTATAGCATGCAATAAAACTCATCATGCATCATAGTAGAAACAATCACAAGTGTCTGCTTGACATTTTTCCATAAAACTGCATCATTTGCTAATATAAAGATGTAATCTAATATGAATATCTTATCATTTAATCACATAGTAAAATTTGAATCTTTATATAATAGAGGTAGTATATATTTGATTTTATATCATGGTTAATATGTTTTTACCCCCATTTATCCAAGAATTTGTCTTATTTATGTGTTATTTTGATGAAATTGCAAGTTGATGTCCATTTAAAGGGTCATGTAGGGAAAAAGGATGAATTTCAACATAAAAGGTAGAAGAATAACAACATTATACTTCCAAAATAGTGTCATTATTTCCTAAATCCAAGGGACATTATGCTTTCAAATGACATAAAGTAAAGAGGACTTTTTAAGTGCAATTGGACAAAAATATCCCTTGACATCTTTTAGGGTTTCCAAACCCTGGTATCCACCCAAAGAAAAGACCTTAACAATAGGATGCCAAAGATGAGGGGGGGCAGCAAGATGGAGACATGTAAGGTTTAAAGATAAAGTCTAGGTAGAATAATTAAATTTTATGTTTAGATTTTTTTTTCTTTTATTCTTTGTTCACATTAAGTTAGGGACTTATAGCTCACAAATAGATCAAATTACAATTAGGATGGACCAATTTTAGTATTTTTTTCTTTTAACTTTTTGTGTATTCTTTTACGCTAACTCTTTACTTTTCACTAATGAATATGAGTTTTATGTTTCTATCTTTG
Organism: Pinacopodium congolense; assembly: GCA_028565735.1. Taxonomy (NCBI): domain Eukaryota; kingdom Viridiplantae; phylum Streptophyta; class Magnoliopsida; order Malpighiales; family Erythroxylaceae; genus Pinacopodium; species Pinacopodium congolense. The sequence goes on along the minus strand of JAOXYD010154172.1, from coordinate 8,778 downwards.
TTTTTGTTGCTAAAAATGTTGTGCTTATTTTGTTTTAACTAGGGTTAGGAAATGAAATAGGTTATAATTACATGATTAGAAGATTTTTATCTAATTAAATACTTGACATAATTAGTATTATACTAATTGCCTAAGTTGGATTGATAGGTAATCAAGTGATCCATTACCATTACCGTTTAATTATTAGAAAGTTAATTGGGCAACATAATTGAATTCAAAAGTTGATCAAGCTCTAAAGTCTTTTGTGAGGGATTCTTAGACCTGAAGATCTTAGGTTAGCTTCTTGAATTTCATGTGTTTTATTCTAATTTGTTTATGGACCAAGTAAATAAATTGAGTTTAGAAGAGAAAAGGTATTTCCATGATCATTGGTAGTATTTTGATTAAGTGAAGAATATCTTAAATCTATCCATCATTTAAGTCCATTAGTTTTATTAACCTTTTGAAATTTAAAGCCTTAGTCAAATTATCATTAATAAAACTCTCAATTCATTAGGTCGTATTTAATTAAACGTTGTTTATTTATTTTAGTTCTTTGTTAGTTTAATTATTTAGTTAATCAAAGTTATTTAAATGACTAAACACTGGTTGACCAAGTACTTGTAATTAGATACTTATGGATAAAATACTTAGTTTTCACTATTTTATAGTACTTATTAATGGGGTATACTTACCTTTGATTAGTCTTGAATTAGATTACACTAGAATTAGAATATAGTTAGACCAAAATAATTTTTTGGCTTCGTTATCAAAGATCTATCTTAGTAATATTAGGGATTTATTATTATTGATTACTCTAAACTTTAATGTTTTTATTTTGTTTTATGTTATTTTACTATCAGTTTACACACTTGGTTGTCTTTTTATGGCCATAGGTAGCTAGTGAAATGAAATGATAAGATAATCACTGACAAGATTACTAGTAGTATGATAAAAAGGCCTTCAAGTTATGATTAAGGTGATAGTATAAGGTCATGATGACAATTAGGACAACACCTATATCTCAAATTGGACAAATCATTCAGATTACTTCTATCTTAATAAAGCTTATTTTGACTCACCTCTATTAGATTATTATCAGTAACAAAAAGAGGATTCAAGTTTAAAATAGTTGATATTAAATTCATATCTAAGCTTGAGCCTTGTCATGAAGGTATAGAGGCTTGAATATAAGGCATTGACACATCTTAAAGAAATCTAGATGCTTCTATCCATAACGTGGTGACATAAAGTGTGCAACTAGGTGAATTTCTTGCAAACAAGAGTAAATAACTATGCCTAATGCTTTGAAATTGAACCTAAGGGAGCAAGATAAAGAAAATATAATTATAAATAGGGAGAAGCTGACAAATAAGCTAGATAAAAAAGAAAAAACTATTGATATGGAGGATATTATGGAAGTAAAGGAAGTAATGATGTTCTTTAAAGTAGCTGATACTACAATTTTTGATTGCCAATTAAGAGTTGTGTATCAAGATTATTCATAATGGCGTTGCATGCAAGGTGAAAGAAGAAGTAAAATAGTAGGTGAGATAGGCAACAAGGACATGGCAAGCCATCTTACATGTTTTTTGTTAGCTAATCAAGAGAGTTTCTTTTTCCATTATCTTTCTTTACATATGTATTATTGTTATTTGAACATCGAGGTCGGTGTTTAATTTAAGTGTGAGGGAAGAGAATATGATATCTATGGTTATATGCACTTGAATTTTTGGGGGTTTGAAAGTAACTATTTTAGATGCCCTAAGTAGAATATTTTTTATAGTAAGTTGATTTTTAATTGATTTACTCTAATGCAGCGATGTCGTTGACATAGTTAGCATTCAATAACTCCTGATTAGCTACTAATTTTTCTTTTTTTTTGTGGGATTTGTATGTGCTTAGTGATCCTTATATGTAATGTAAAGCTTTTAAGGAAATTTTATTTGGATTTTTATGAAAATTTAGAGTAAATGTTTAAGTGTCTGAAAATTGTTAAGGGTCCAATTAATATTATTTTTTAATGTTATTTACTATATATTGATCTCTATTTTAGTTCTTAAATATCCACTTTATGTTTCATAATATTTAATTTTCAAGTTTATGTGAAAAAGAAAAATTGAGCTGAAAGAAGAAAAAATGACTCATTTCCAAGAGTGCAATGATGGTATTGTTGAACCAACATTATTCTCCTTACAACTATCATTGATAGTCGACTTCTAGGCCTTCAACGTTGTGTATTAATGACACCATTGACATTCGGTGTTGATCATCATTAGTGATAGAAACTTTTTCCTACTAATTATCAACAGCATTGGCTAGCACATGAGAGAGATTTAATACACGCCTGACGAGGACAAGAGGTGACATTCATAACATTTTGGACATGGAGACTTTTCATAATAGAGTCATCATTTTGGATTAAAAAACATAGATATGAAAATTTCCAATTTAGGGGTTTAGGTTGCTTTTTGAGTTTCTGAGTGTTTTAGATCGTGATTCACACCTGTTATTCAGTTGGGAGCTCAAATTTGATGCTTTCTAAACTTAATTTTTATTATGCAGTACTATTAATTTAAAATCAATTAAAGTATATTTTTAATATGCATATTTTTTTCTTCTTTGATTATCATGTGTTGTAACTGGAGATTTTGAATTCTACTGGAGCTAAGATCATGACTAAGAGATTGTTAACCATTATGGAGCTCTATTTTAATATTTTCTTAACTTAAATTTTGTTATAAATCAATCTTACTTTTAGATTAGTTAAAGTATGAGATTTAATATGTATATCTTACTTTTTTTTATTACCATGCGTGGCTGGTTCAATTTTTAGCTAATTATTTGTTAGAAAATGATTTAATTGAGTTCTTGTGCATGTTTATGATATGATTTTCATTTTTTAAAGTGCTTAAATATCTGTTATAAACTTACCATTTAAAAAAAGAAATATAAATAACCTAAGATCCATTTAATCATTCTTCCAAAAATTTGAAACAAAAATTAAACAAACTCTATGACCTTTAAGTAAATAGGAAAAATTTTATGTCACAATTTTCTAAGCAAATTAGGATAACAATAATCAAGTTTAAAGTAAGAACAAAGAAATCTCAATCAATTTTGGTGTATTTGGAAAAACAAGCTTAAAAAATATGAAATAATCTTCCAAAATTTTGAAATAAAAGTTAAACACTCTATAGGACACATAAGTAAGCAAAAAAAAAAACATTTTCACAATTTTAGAAGTAGTTTAAGATAGCAACAATTAATATTAAAGTCGGAATAGAATAACTAGAAATAGTTTTGTGCTATGAGTGAGTTCAAGCTTTAATTTATCAAAATAAACACCATAAAATACAAAACTATGATAAAAAAAACTTTAAATACTTCATCTAACTAAAAACAATGAATTCATACAATGAAAAATAAATTAAGATGGAGAGGGATGAAATTAAACCAAAACAGTGAAGTAAGGAGTCAAACAGTGAAGAAGGAGGTAGCCTTGAGGTTTGAACGATTTTTTTTCTTTCAATCTTATTTCTAGGGCTTTCAAAAAAATACTAAAAGAATTTATAGATTTTTAGGCTTAGGAAGGGTTTTTAGATGATTAAATTTTAGTCCCAGCCCTTTGAAAGCCAAAAGAGAAATTTAATTCCAAAAAAGAAGTAAAGAGCTATCAAAGATAGCTTTTAGTAAGCTGTCTTCTTAAAGCTTTAATAAACATTTTGAGTGCTTAAAAAATGAGTTAAAATTCTAGTGCACTCTTAAGACCATAAGCAAAATGTGTAGGATGATTTTGAAGCAATAAATAATGATTTGAGTACTGAAAATTGAGATTAAATGATCATAATTTAAATATGGATAGATTTTAGACATGCCAATAAAAGAGTTTAAACCAAACGAATTTTAATTATAAAATTTCAAACAAATGACTAAAGCAATTCTTAACTATCCAACCATTGAATAAAACTTCAAATAAAATTTAAAACATAATTTGATACCATATAAATAATCAAAATGATTTAATGACTATGTTATGAAACTTTATGCAACTTTTAAAAATTATATGCAATGTATGATCAAAATTGAGCCCCTTGATCAATTAAACAATAAGTAAAACTTATAATCATATTAAAAACAACCTAACTAAGGTCTTGTAGCTTGCATATCTCTTGTTTTTCCTTTAACTTCATCTTTGTCCTTCAAGCTTCAAGCTTTCCAAATGAAATCATCTTGAAATAAACCTATCTTTATAACAAGATATTTTCCTTCATGTCAAAAAACTAGGTAAGCTCTAAATGAATGCTCTAATTTAAATTTAAATTTAAATTATTTTGTTTAAAAAATTAGTGACTTTATTTATATGACGATTTGTATGAAATTACTTAGACACTAAGTCTTATACATAAAGGGTTACTTATTACTAACTGAGCAATTGCATATGAAAAAAAAGGTTTTTTTTTCATGATAAAGTTGTGACATCTAAGCCATATGAATTACATTGATTTGTAATTTTTTTTAATTGATTAGCCTTTACCTTTTGATTGGAATTCCGTTAAGTGGAGTGTCTAAATTATTGCTTAAGAACAAGAAAAAATTCAAGTGTCGAGTTGTTAGTAAACCATCTTATACATACTTTATGCATGTTTTCATGGTTATAATTCTAGGTTTGAGTTTACTTTTCATGTAAATCATATGCTTAATTAGTTAAAATTTGAATATGATGTTACCCATGATAATTTTTATAAAAATTTGTGTTTTATAGGTATCAATTTAATTTATAAATGGAGTTAGATGATCTGTTGAATCAAAAGAAGAAATAAAAACATTAAGTTTGTGAGGTTGACACCATAGGTTAAGATCGTGGCATAAGCTATGGAAAGTTCTAAGAGAAAACCCATTGGAGAAAGGATGTCCAGAGAGAAGCACGACTAGAATCACGGGTATGACTCTAGTAGTGACCTTAATTGCCTAATTTTCACAGGCACTCCCATAGACATGGGTCTTACTATAGGAATATCAAGCTCCAACATTATTTAAGTGTAAAATTAAATCTTTTTTAAAAAATGTTATCCTTGATGACCTAAAGCCATTATCGAGAGACCAAAAGGTAATCATAATCCATCTTTACCAATGTTTTGAGAAAATTAAAGGACAGGAATCAATCTAAACATTAAGATTGAGAGATCAAGATTCAAGTTCTAGGAATATACATAGAAGATTAAAGATTCAAGCAACATAAAAAGGAGCTTTCACATCTAATTTTTCTTTTATGATTATTTTTGTTTCTTTTATCATGTTTAGGAACTAATCTCTCATAGAATCTATATATTATGAACTTTAAGATGCAATGTTATTTGCTATTACTTTGATTCATTGTATGAAATTCCATATTTTTTTACTTAGAATTATTTATGGATATAATGACTTAGTTTTGATTTTGATGTGAACATAAGTGTCAATTCGACATTTGATTTCATGTACTTAGATCAGGAGATCATCTATATAAATAAATCAATACATAAGTAATGAATCTTATAAGGAGATATAGAGATATACTTATATAAGTTATCTAGATTAGGTGTGAATCTAGCCAAAATAATATGTTTTATAAATTACAATAATGATTCCAACTGGGATATTAATTGAGAAGAAGTTCTTATTAATTAAGCATAAGGATTGGAATTATATAACCTAAGTGAGAGTATGTTTCACTTTAGGGATCATACATTATAAGCAAATTTGGGAAGAGAAGTGAATTGAAGTTAAACAATGAATATGAACATGTCTTATGAGGATTAATTGTCTATGTCCTAACTCCTTTAATTTCATCTTAATCCAGTAAATGTTCTTTGGATTGGTTAGTTAGTTGTTAGTTTAATTTAGTTAATTATCAAATCATCAAATTTGGATATATTAGCTAGTAAGGATAAGGATAATACTAGTAGTCTAATTACAATCCTTGTAAAATGACAAGTGCGCTATTATTTGTATTGAACCAAAGGAGGTTATACCTTATTTTGATGATAACAAAACATCTTTGTTATTGATATTTTTTTGTTTAAGTGTGTTTGAGGATAGGTTAATTAGAGCATTTGAGCAAGAATGTTGAATGTCTAGATTAGTGGAGGATCGGTCGACTGAATACTAATGCTAAAGGGAGCATCAGCCGACCGAACCATGGAAATCAGTCGACTGAATAAATTCTTTGAGGAGATCGACTGACTGAATAAAGACCGGTTGACCGAACGATGCTATCAGTCGACCAAATGAACAAATTTAGAAGATCAGTCTATCGAACCTAGCATATCGGTCGACTGAACAAAGAATATTTCATAGCAAATTATTTACAATGGTTATATTGCTCAACAGATGGAAGATTTGCACAATGGTAATAAGATTTGTCCAACGGTCCAAAAGAAATTAATTACCAGATTCACCAACAGATAAACCTATCACTATTTACACTATAAATAGAGATTAAGCAAGTCAAGCTAAAGGAGTGATACATAAACACGATATAAGTGTTCCTTATGAGTTTCTATCTAAGATTGAGTTTTGTGTTATAAGAGATACAAGTATCTTTCGTGTATTTATTTTTACAAGTTTATTCTTAAGCCATAAAAGAATTTATAAGGTTATTCTTGAGCCTATAAAAAGGATTTGAGAAGTTATTCTTGAGCCTTAGAAAAAGGAAGAGAGGTTATTCTTGAGTCTTGAAAAAGAAAAGTGAGTTATTCTTAAGCCTAAAAGGGTTTGTAAGTTGTAATCAATTTTACGTTCGTATTTCTTATCTTACTTTCAATAATTACAAGTGCTTTTCATCTTATTTGTTTCATAATTATTTATTTAGCTTCTGCAAATTATTTATGATTTTATTCTTATGTTTTTACTTAAAACATTCTTGAAACTTTATTCACCCCCCTCTTAGGTGAATTTAGGACTAACAATTGGTATCAGAGCGTAGGTCTCACATAGATTTTTAATTCCAACAACTTAGTAAGATAAGATCAGAATGACACATTTCATGAATTCTGTAGGTTCTTCATATAGCTTAGATGGACATAATCCATATAGAACATCTTTCTTTGATGGTAACAATTATATGTATTAGAAGAATAGGATGTAATGTTACTGGATGGGGGAAAATATTGATTTATATACAATGATAACTCAACCATTTTCTATGCCTACCAAACTCATAGGAAAAGAAATAGTCCTAAAGAAAGAGAATAAATGGAACCTAGATGAAATGAAGTCCGTATCTTTGAATAATAAGGCTATGCATATTTTTTATTGTGCTTTAGGCATGGAAGAATACAATAAGATTGTAATGTGTGAAACAACATATGATATATGGCATACTCTTGAAATTACTCATGAAGCTACCAATCAAGTCAAGGAGACCAAAACAGGTATGCTTACTCATAATTATAAACTCTTTCATATGATACATGATGAGACTATTTCTTCAATGTATGCTCATATTAATAATATTATAAGTGCACTAAAAGGTCTAAGTAAGGCCTATTCTAGTATTGAGTTATTATTAGGGGTCAAATTGATATAGTTTTAATAGTTAATTTGTTGAATTATGTCCTCTAATTAAATGTTTAATTGCTAATTTAATGTCTTGTTAAGTTTAATATGCAGAATGGAGCTTAATGATGAAGATTGGACCAAAAAGATTAGCTCATTAACGGCCCCCTAGAAGAGTGCCATTGAATGAAGAATAGGGAGTCGTTAAAGGGTTCAACATTCGACCATTAATGGCACCTTGAGAAGGTGCTATTGTAGGACGGCAAGGTGCCGTCGTACACAAAGTCAATAATTTCAGCTCCAAATCTTGAAGTTTTCAACTCTGCGTGTCTTTAATTAATTCCCTTGTATCCTGGCACATGATGGGAGTTTTTAGAGTCTGCATACATCTAAGAATAACACAGAAAACACGAATTAACCTGTAGACTTTAGATCAATCTTAGATAGAGAAGCTCTTACTTCTCTCTTCTTTTCTCTTTGATAGTTTAAGCTTCAAACACTTGTAATTCGAGTTTCAGATTGTATTTTGAGTTATTGTTTGTTGGAGATTGAAGCTAAGACATAGATCTGAGTTTTTAAATCATCATAGGGGGTTTTCTAACTCAGATCAATCATTATATTCTCCTGTTTTTATTATTAAAAAAAGTTCATGTTATTATGTGTATATCCTTGAATATTATTTGATTTTCTTGCTAGATCTTGTGGATTCGGAAGCTGTGTTGATGTCTAGATCAAGTTAAAAAGTTCAAGACTTGTCTAAAAGTTTTCTAAACACGTTTTGTAACTTCTAAACTACTTTATTCAGCTCATATTTGTAGATCTATCTAAGTATGTGATTTAAAATGCATATCTAGTATGTTTGGATTCAAATGTGTGGCTAATTGTTTTTGTTGCTATGGATTGATATTTTGATAATTTGAAAGAGTTTAAATGCATGTTTAAATGCCCGTATTTTTCTTATTGAAGATATGAAAGAACCAATTTTAAGATGGCCACTTAAGATTAGTGTTTAAGATAGTTTAAGCATGAGAAATAATCTTAAATTGTTTGAAAAATAAATAAACAACACGAATTAATCCTTGCATGACCAAATTAATCCTTGCATGACCAAACCTAGATTTTTGGTGAAAGTTTGAGTTCTAGAATTAATTTTCTAGAACTCACCTTCTTGAAATTTAAGCCTATTTACTTGATTTTAAAGCATAATCAAACTTTAGACAAGATTAAATGGAGAAAAAGCAAAGTCTTAACCATAGCTTT
>JAOXYD010154161.1:0-10422 GCA_028565735.1 Pinacopodium congolense | reverse complement strand
ATCTTCTATTATGAATTATATTTATCATTTTACATGTATTATTATAAGAATATATTTTAAATTTATTAATATTATTTTTACTTAATAATAATTAAATACTTTGAGAATATTTATAAATATTATGTAAAAATATTCATTTATGAGATGAATCTATATGAAAAAAATTTAAAAGGTTATTAATCTAACCTTTTCATATTTTTCAGTTAAGTGACTAAGATTTAAAAACTTTTTTAATAGAGTGATTAACATTTAAAAAATAAATTAGAAGAGGTAAAAAAGTTGGAGTGAGCCAGGTCGGATCAAGGTTGTTACTTCGAGTTGGTTTGAATCGGGTCAATAACTAACGGCGTCAAATTTTTTCACTCAATTTGTTAACTTTTCAAATGTTAATCACTGAATTGAAAATTTTAAAAACTTGGTCACCTAACTGAAAAAATCTCAAAAACTTGATCACTTAACTGATTGTTATCCCTTTTTTTTTCTTAATCATTCAATTTTTAAACAAAAATGGCTTTAAAATGGATAAATTGGGGTTTAAAGTATTATTTTGGTTAAATTATTTATTTGGTTCTCCCTCTTTCTACTCATACTTATTTGTTAGATCATGCACTCATATTAAAGATTTAAACACATATATAATTAAAAGAAGAAAAATAAAAATAAGTTTTACTTTTTGTTTTTCAGATTTGAGCCTATACTATGGATTTGAGTATTAAGTATAGGCTCAAATTAGTTGAAAATGCCTTATTTGATCTACACTCTTAAGAACCACTATTTCAAATAAGGCTTTGGTTTTAATTTAAAAACAAAAAATTTCTAATAACTTATAAGCCCAAATAAAAGTAAATAAAATAAAGAAATTTATTATAAAATATTAATATAAATTGGATTAAAATTCAAATAAACATTTTTCTAGGATTTTTGGGCTTTTTGAAGTTAGGCATGAACTCTAACTTTTACTGAATTGACTTCTTTACAAATTGTTGTTATCTAAACATAAGGTATGATGTGCTTAAATTAAGAGGTAATGGATTTGCATCCACCCTCTTGTAATGCAAATAAAACACGAGGCAAATGGAGTGTATAGTGAATAAAAATAAAATAATTGTATTTATTAGATATATTTAGGCAAAACTCATACAATGTTAGTTCAAATGTTGTGTTTTATGTGACTATAAATAGGAAGGAATGTCATCTAGGATCTGTAACTCAGTAATAAAGAAAAAATCAAGAAATAATAGGGACATCAATAACTTTAACCTTTCTTAAACAATTGTAGTCAAACCATATTAATAAAATAAACATACTACCATGTTTATGAACATATTAACCATAATAGAAATTTATGAAACTAAAATAAAAGACAATAATTAGATTAATAAATCTTAATACCAAGCAACACAAAATTGCATATGATCATAAGATATAATATAGATTTACCATGCCATAAAGACCACCCAACTATTTAAAACCTCGCGTAGGATTCATAGCTTGGACCTTCCTAGTGAGTCCATAAGGATTAGACACCCATATTTATGGATCATACAATCCAGTTACATGAAAAGAATCAAAACCAAAAGAAGCCACTCCTGACAGAAATAAATGGATTCCAAAGATTTTAGGTGAAAGTTAAATGCAATGATGATAGTGAAAAAACTAAAATATTAGTCAAACATAAATAGTAATGTTTTCTTTTTCTTTTTCTTTTTGAAAATAGCAGAAAATTGCAATGTTATTGCAACATAAAAGGAAGACTGAAATGGAAAATTTGTTAATCCCCATCTATGTAGTGTTAGCAAAGTAAGAACATGAGTTTCAAGTTATGTAAAAGCATTTGAAATTACTAAGACTAAGGAGTCAATAGATACATGCAAATCATTTTAGAATCATTAATAAAAAATTAAAAAAACATGTTATCATGAAAATCAAATCAACTTAAATATAACATATATAACAAAACCTAATGTTATATTATGGTCTACTCTTTTCTATTTTAACTTTGGTAAGGAAAATGTTAGCTTAGTGGTTTTTATAAGCATCTCCTAGAATCAAAGTTTTATATCTTTAACTAAAATTAAAGGTGAAGGAAGGAGGGTTAGATATACAACATCTCATGATTTAGATTAAAGTGTTGCTAGGGAAAAGAATTTAGAATCTCATTAATGACACAGAAGATCTTTGGAATAAATAGGGCTAAAATGTTATTTTGAAACGAAAAAGTTTTTGTAATGTAAAAAACATAAATTGTTGCCCTTGGAACTATAGTAAAATTTTACAAGTGAGAGATATCTTTAGGAATCATCTTAAAATCAACATAGTAAATGAGATGTCTACCTCTCTTTTGTAGGATATTTGGTATCTGCCTTGGTCTCTTTTAGACTTCATAACTCCTCAAAAAACAAATAAATTAGATCTTGCATTAAGTTGAAAAGATGTTGCCTTAATTAGAGATAATAACTAGAGTTAGCGATTACCAATAATGACCTTATTCAATCCCTTTCTTTAATCCCACCTCCTTGTCCTCTAGATTTTTCTTAGGAGGATAAACTAGAATGGTTATCAAATGACTCAAAAATTTATCCAAATATCTCAGCCTATAGTTGTCTTAGGACACTAATGATAACCAAACCTTCGGTCAAATTTGTGTGGCTTAAAAAATTTGTTCCTAGACAAACATTCATTCTATGACTTGCCTTATTGAACAAACTCTAAACTAGGGACAAATTATCCCTCCTTGATACCCCAAACTTCTACTCTGTCTACTTTGTTGATCAAAAGAACCACTTATATTTTTTTATTAACTTTAACTATTCTAGATCAATTTAAAATGCAATGCTAAACAACTTTTAATAAGATTAAACCCTTAAATAGTAGTCCTCCATGATATTTTTAATTAGATCCAAAACCCTCCAAACCAAAGTTTCTTAAACTTGTACGTACTTCAAATTTACCTCCAATCTTATGTTCATATTTTATAGAAAGAAAGTAATAACCAAACCTTTAGATCCCACGGAACTTTAAAGTAACAATTCCAAGTGGGCTCTCCAATCACAAAAATTTCAAACACATTAATATATGCAATTTAATCCTTATACTTATATATTTTGTTTTCTTGTTAATCATTTTTTTCAAGTCCTATAAATGCATACTTAAGGAAAAGTTGGTGGCTAGGAGGAGAACCAAAGGAAAGAAAATTCAAACTCCCAACAAATTTACTAAAGGAAACCAGCCTGATCCTATTGAGCCTAAACAAACAAGTATAAGATTCTTGAGGAGTAGAACCATATGAATCCTAAATGATGGATAGACAAGTAAAGACCAAGGGGAAAAAAATAAACAAGAAAGGTGAGAAGGTAGTTGTGGTGTATGATAAACTTTAGATCCCTAGTAACCCCTTTATAACAAGATCGAATAGAAAAAGGACGATAGCAAGAAGAACTAATCCATTGCAGAACGTCCCATCAGTATAAAAAAAAAAAGGAAGGATGATCCAGTAACCCACTTTTACAAGATTTAAAGAAACCGAGGATCTAACAAGTTCACTAAGAGTAAGAAAGAGAAATCCCAAAAGATTTAGAGAAAAGGAGAAAGAAAGGGATAGAAGAAATATTTCAAGGACATCCTTGAAAATTAAATGAGAACTAGAGTCTCACAACTCTTGACTTTGAGATTTTAGTTGATAGAATAATTTTTTTGCTCATTTATTTTCTATAATTTAAACCCTTACTCCTAGCTGACTTTTCTTCCTAGTATGAGGGTTATACAGTCATAAATTTTAGAGCTTCCTTTTTATCTAGAAGATCCCAAATTGATGCCTCAACCAGCTATGTTTATGATTTCGATTTATCAAGTTTGTTAGAAAAATTTAAGAAGATATAACAATCAAGTCATCTTGTATATAAACTTATTTATATTATAATAAGTTCACAGGCAAAAAAAATTAAAGCTTAATGGAATTTAAGCATTGATAGCTCCTAAATTATACATCTTTGGGCATGATTTTATGATGATTATATTGATTTAAAGGAAAATTTCATGTTATTTATGTGCATATTAAGTTAATTTATTGAATGGGATGCTAGTTACATGATTTTGTTACTTGATCATTTTTATAGGAATTTGGAGAGCAGTTGTATGGAATTTTTGAGCTAGAAGAGATGTGGAAACAATTTAGGAAGTAAAAGCAACAAGTTAGAGAGATTTACACCAAATTTTATAGCCAACAGATAAATTATGGAAGGTGCATTGAGAGAAGACTGAGAGGAATAAAAAGATAGAGAGGCCACGGGCAAGACCATGGTTGTGGCATTGCTTGTGATATTAAAACATAGAATCCCATAGCTAGAGTCATGACCATGGCTCTGGCTATGGAACTAGGTTATTTTTGACACATCTCTTACTTCTTGAAGCTTCAAGCAACCATTAAGGGAGAAAAGGCAAGTCGTAAGCCATCTTCCAAGATTTTTACATAAGATTGAAGGAGAAAAAAGGATAAAAACACATCAAATTATAGATCAAGGATAGGATTTCAAGCAAGGATCATTAGGGAATCAAGGAAAATAAGAGATGCAAACATGAGCTTCTCTTTTACCTTTCTCCTTATGAATTTTATAATGATTTTTTCAATATATTAGATTTAATTTTCTCATAGGATTTGGATTGTTATAAACTTTAAGATTTAATATTAGATTGTTTATTTGGTTTAATATGAATTTCTAGATTTTCTTTGAATTACTTATGGATTCAACTAAAATTTATTTTTTAATGTTTTGTGACCATGCAAATTCAATTGCAATTACATTATTTCATATGTTTGACAGGACCGAGTCAAATATATAAATAGATCAACCATAGGTTATGCATTTTGCATATACTTCTTGACCATAATCTTACATGAGACGAACGGATTAGATTTGAACTTAAATATAAAAAAAAGGTTCCATAGAGTATGGTAATGCATTTAATTGATGAATAGAGATTGATTGACCAACCGTTTGATTTGTAAAATTAAATAGAAATTGCATGATTTGATCATGAGCTTGTAATTTAATTAAGCTTATCCAAGATAATCTTGAAAGTCTATTAAACCAAGTTAAGTGATGAATACAAATACATCTTAGGATATTAACAACTTAAATCTTAACTTCAATATTGTTGGTTAATTCAAGTGAGATTGTCTTTAGGTTCTCTTTTGTTTATTTTGTTTATTTTCCTTTAATTAATTGATCATTCAATCATCTTTAAGTAGGATAGGTAACGGAGAAAAGGAATTCATTAATAGTTGTAGTCCACATTGATTGACACCTAGACTCACAATAATTATATTGTATAATGATAGGTGCACTTACCTTATTATGTGTTTAGTGTTATTTATTTGTGATTTCTTAGTTTATTTCTATTTAAAACTTAGGCACGTTTAATACACAAACATCAAGTTTTTGGCCCCAATGTTAGGAGCTACATCAAGTATTAAGTTTTTTTCCATGATTTATTAAACTAGTCATCTTTACTTTTTTTTTATTTTTTAAGCTTTTACAATGTTTAAATTTCTATAATTTTAATTTTTGTTTAAGAACTCTTCGTTGCTTGATCTTTTTCTTATTCTTTCACTTTTCAAGTTAAGTATCTCTTTGTATGACTATGATAGATTTATTTAAATTAGATCTTGCAGTAGAAAGAGCCTTTAGAATGGGTTTAAAAGAGAAGAAATCAAAGAGTAACACAAAGTTTAAGATATTTGACACAAGTAAACATCATGGAAGAGAACTAAGAGCTAGAGCACAACTTTACCATAGGCAATTTGTCAAGGCCCTTCTTCAAGACATTGAATCTAGGATTCATAAGATGAGGGTCAAGAGTATAAGCTTTTAAAAAAAGCTCCAAATGATTAAAATGCTACAAAACTATATGCAGTTCGATGGACGGAATCAATTAACAGAAAAATTCCACACCAGGTATTTCCCTCCCTCTAGTTTGGCTAAATTATATAACGAGATTATCTCTGTTCGATAGAAGGAGTAGGAAAACTTAAATGAAGTGTAGGAAAGGAGTAGGGATATGCTAAGAAAATGCCCACATCATGGCTTCAATTTGGGCATGTTAATGCATAACTTTGCGATGAAATAGTCAATAGAAGCATCTTCTAAAGAAACCACTAGTTTTAAGACCTCTAATCAGATTCGAGAGCTCATTCAGAACATAGCCATAAATACTTATTAATGGGGTAATGTTTGACAAAAAATTAAGCCTAGCAAGGGAGTACATAGTATAGATGCAATAGTTTCTTTAAAAGCTAAAGTGGATGCACTGACAAAGAAGTTGGAGAGCATGATAGGAGCCTTAATTTAAGCCCAAGTTATGATACGTGATTTTTGTAGAGGAGGACAATCTAACCATAAGTCTTAGTAACTAAGATACGAGAATTAGTTAGAGCAAGAGGACTATGTAGGAAATCATCAAAATAACCTATATAGTAACATGTATAATTTGAGGTGATGCAAACACCCAACTTTTGGTGGAGAGTACAAAGTCAATTAGGACAAAATCACTTGCCTAACTTTCAATTACACCAATAAAAACAAAACAAAACCTAGCTTGAAGGAGTTACTTTCTAAGTACATCTTCGTTTCAAATGCTTAATTCTAGAATATTAGAGCTTTAATCAAGAATTTAAAGAATCAAGTAAGGTAACTTGCCAAAAGTACTTCAGAGAGACCATCAGGTGCTTTGCCTAGTAACACTGAAAAGAACCCAAGGGAGCAAGTACATGTGGTATTCCTGGGTTATAAGAAGGTAGAAGCTTATGAGAAGGAGGATATGAAGGTGATGCATAAAGAGGAAGATACATGGGAAAAAGAAGTTGAAAAAGAAATTATAGAAAAGAAAAGTAAGGAAGTTAAGGAAGAAAGGCACAAGCCATCATGCTTGGTCTTTAATAAAGTGAGCGTTGAATAACTTAAGGATCATATAGGTATGTATTTTAAGCCTATAAAGAATTTGAATGCTAATGCTCCTTTAGTTAAATCTCTTATGCATAAAGCAAAGAATGCAAGATTCGTGAATGATATGCTTTTGAGCAATAAGATGAAGGAAAGTCTAAGGATTATGATGAGTAAGGAGTGTGTTACCATCATTTTAGATAAACTACCACACAATCTAAAACACCCTGGGAGTTTCTCAATCCCTTGCACAAGTGGTGGCTTACATCTACATGATGCATTAGTTAATCTAAGAACTACGATAAATCATATGTCTAACAAGTTGTTTCATGAATTGGGTCAAGATATTACAAGACCTATTAGGATGAACATACAATTAGCAAATATATCAGTTGGCTATCCTAGGGGCATAATGGAGGATGTCCTTATGAAATTTCATACGTTTATATTTCACGTCAATTTTGTAATCCTAGATACAGATAAAGAAGATAAAATTCCCTTCATCTGTATGGGTCTTTCCTAGCTACTTCTAAAGTGTTAATTGATTCTCTAGAAAAGAAACAGACCTTTAAAATTAAAGATAAATCATTCACTTTTACTGATTACAAAACAATCAGGTCATCTTTGAGTGAAAAGCCACATTCCCTTCTTTTAGTAATGTTATCAATGGAACTACAACTGTTTTACATTGAAAACAATCATATGAGTCTTCATAATTCAAGATGATAGTGATATCGAGCCATGAATAGGATAATGAAAAAAAAAGTTCCACACTTAGCATAAAAGAGCTAGATAAATGGAGAAAGGAAGATAAACAAGGCGTGAAAAGATCTAAAAGGAAGAATAAGAAGAATAACAAGGATCAAATCAAAAAAATATATGATATTTAAGCAAGAACGAGGTCATTAAGCCAACAACAGTAAAAAAGTGCTTATGGGAGGCATCCCACCATTTATTTTATTGTTTTTTATTACCTTTGTTTTCTTTCAATTTTATTTTTAAAATTTTTCCATGTAGGCTACACTTTTACATGTTAGGACTAATTGCATTTTTATCTGTTTTTAAATACAATTTCTTAGAGTTTTTAGCCATTATGAGGTGCTTAAGTGATCCACAATCAATTAATTTTGTATGACGATTGATTTAGAGAGGTGCTAGAATGTATAACATAAAAAGGAGAAGAGGGAATTACCTTGATCCCATGGCTTCGGCCACACCCGTGGCCTTGGCTGTGGTTTCAATATAGAGAAGCCTATGGGCAAAAATCATGGCCCAACTCATGGAAGGTTCGAGGTCTGTTTTAAAAAGTACCCAGACAACCCCTCTCCCTCTTTATCACTGTTCTTTCACTCCTACCTTAATTCTCTCCTTCCCTATCACCTTCCTAATCCTAAATCAACCTTTCAATCCAAATTTGTGTGCATCATTTCACTTATTCTAGTAGTTATGATGTACTTTATTCTTGAGTGAATATTATATTGCCTACACTTATTGGATTAAGTTTGATGCGTTCTTAATAAGACCATATACCCTCTGCGAATTAATGAAAAATAGAAACATGTCATTCTTGTAATTCAAGTTGAATGGTTGATGTTTGCCAATATTTTTCAAATCATACGCTCGTTAAATGTCAAGAAACATTACATGCCTAAGTATATGAAGTCTTGATAATTAATGCAATCCTTACCAAGTACCATGCATTGCTTCAATTGTGTATTGAACCTATTAAATGCCTAAATTTTAAAGACTTAGAGAGTTTAGGACTAGTAGACTCTATTAGGTATTATTTTAAGGAAGGACGATATGATAGCTTTGTGATAACAAAGGAAACAAATTATAAAATACCTATTTTATGAGTTCTTGGCCACCCTCCAGTTCAAGAAACATATGATGATGACTAATAATAATGATATGGTATAGTTCTAGCTCGGTGGGACATACTTTTTTATGTCCATTAGGAATTTTAGCTCTACATTGGCAATAAAGTTTGGCGATATAAAAGATGAGTATGTGATGTAGTATGTCAGCTTAGCATTTTTAACCCCAATTCAAGCTTCCCAATTTTAGGATAAAATTAGAGAGGGGACTTTAGCTCAGGTGTAATAAAAAGCACCAAGATCTCTTCCCCAACACTTAGAATCCTTCATTGATGGTACAAACATACTATAAAAGGTACATAAAAGGGTGTTGGCAATAAAGTTAATTGAGCTTATTCATCTATGATGTATGACCAATGCCCCTAACTCCAATATAGGAGGCGCTTAAGCCCTCCATTCTCCCATAAGAGCAATAAATCCAAAGGGAAATTAAGTGGCTCTTTCTATGTCACGAGGTTGGCTAAAAACTTGGAAAAAAGTTGAATAAAATAAATCTATAGGAGGCGATAATTATGGAGCCCTTAGACTCTTCAATATGGATCTAGATAAGGCTATCTAAAAAGGCACATGAACTCTTTACACTCAAAAGAGTTCGACCTCTACTCCATGAAAGAGATATAAGTTAAGAGTTAGAAGATAATGATGATATTGATGAGTAGGAGGAAGAAGACATCGGAGCTGGACCCTCCATTAATAATGAACCATCTTATGCCACAAGATTTGATCAGCTTAGTGGCTAGATGGATGATTTACATACTAGATGGGTCAAATTTCCACAGTTGCAGTAGGTTAGATGGGAAGAGGATCAAAGGATACAATACGAGAGATGGGAGCAGCAGCAAGTGTGGTGGTAGTAGTAAATGTAGTTTCTTCCTCTGCCACCACCACCAACTGATGACTTTTGATTCGAGTCATGGATCACCAGGTTGCTTAGTTTGACTTTTATTTCTCTTTATTCTTTATTTTTTTCCTTATTGTTCTTTTGGGATAACCATATTCTCAATCCTTAATCTTTACCTAATTTTTCAATCAAGTCTTATAACTTTAAATTTTTATATTTAAATCCTATATCATTGCGTTTGACACCAATGTAGTTCTTCCTTCAGTTTTTTTAACGAAAGTCTAACGTGAAAAATACATATGAGCCACATAGGTAGCTCATAAAATTTGACAACCATTTTTTTCAATCCTTAATATTTAACTAGTTTTCTAATTTAGTCCTATAACTCTTTACTTTTGTGTTTGACATCAATTCAAATCTTTTTTTTAGTTTCTATTAATAAAAATTCGATGTGACCAAAGAAAAAAGATACATAGGAACCATATAGGCAAGAATAAATACTAAATATGTATTTTATTTTTATTGAAAAAAATGGAGGGATAATAGTCACTTAAGTGACTAAGTTTTTCAGATCTTTTCACTTAAGTGATTAAGTTTTTAAAATTTTCAATTAAGTGATTAACATTTGAAAAGTTAACCAGTTAAGTAAAAAACATTGACGCCGTTAGTCATCGACCCGACTCGATCCGACTCAATCTGATAACCTTAATCCGAATCAGTCCACCCCAATTTTGTTACCTCTTCTGGTTAATTTTTTAAATGTTAA
>JAOXYD010154130.1:0-10423 GCA_028565735.1 Pinacopodium congolense | reverse complement strand
GGCATAGAAGAATCCAATAAAAGAGTTTGAACAATGTCAAGAAGGTGAAGTTTCTTTTTTTAACTTTCTCATTTTGTTGCATAGGTGAAGAATATGAGAGTTTATTCCATTACTTGTATGAATTCATGAAACAAATAAAGTGTATTCGCTCCCATCTTTAGAATGAAGGATTATGATATATGTAAAAAATGATTCTTCACATATGCATAAAATAGAAAGTACTTCATTTATAATGTGTAAATAAACCTATATGAAGTGATTATCATCATCAATAAAAGTGACAAAGTACTTATAATTAGTTTTAAAAGTAATTGGTGTATACGAGGTAAGTTAGTGTGCATTATATCAAAAGGCTTAGCAACATTTTATATGAAAGTAAGGAATGTAAAATTTTTATTTTTTCCAAGTCTATAAGCATTGCAATCAAATTGAACATAATTAAGAGATAGTGACACTTTATTCCTAAGAAAACCAAAGTTTAGCAATAGTAAAATACAATATAATTGGAATGTCCCCGCTGTTTATGCCATACTCAATAATTAACAAAATATGATGATAAGTGACAAAAGGTAAACATGTATACAAAGAAGATGGAGAAGAAAAAGACATCCTACTGTGGGCCTTCCCTAATTGTTGATCTTATATAATGTAAACAAAATTTTAATATTCTACTTTATAGTTATTGTCAACCATTTGAATAACATAAATAAGATTAGTGGTGAGACTAGGAGAAACAAAGACATTAGTTAGAGAAGTAATATCTGTAGCATATGAAATTGATAAATGAATTCCATCATTAGTGCTAATAAAATTAAAATTTCCAAGATATTTGTTTACATTGGTAAAATGAGCATTACTATTATATAATTAGGAGCTCTAAAAAAAAGTATGAAAAATACAATGTAGAAAAAAGGGGTTTGCTTAAAAGATCTAAAGTACAGAGTGCAAAAAAATAATTTGTATGACTATTTTAAGATTTATAGATTGAATAAGATTAGGAGAAATTTTTATTAGATGTTTTACATTCACAAAATCATAAGACATAAAACTGATTACAAACCTTGTAAGGCATCTAGGACATAAAACTGACTATTTACCTAGATAGGTATCCAAGGTATGGAAAACTCGTAAGAGTATTTGGGTCTTTACAACTATAAACCTAGAGAAGTGACTAGGATTTCCATAGAAAACTTAGAAAAGAGACCTAGAGAACTATCAAGATATTTAACAACTATAAGCCTAAAGAAGTTTTTATTGTACTTGGTTTTGCATCCTAATCTTAGTATTGGAGATGTACTTCATGAGTAGCTCTTTATGGTTGGATTTTTCTAGCAACATAGAAGTGGAATCCTTAAATCCTGGAGGTGGCACTCTCTGAACATTGGAAGGCTACAGTTGTGCTACCTGATTGTTGCTATAAGAAAATTTTGGATGATTCGTCCATCATAAATTATAAGTGTTGGAATACAAAACCCCTTTATGCCTATTATAGTTGTCCATATAATAGGGCTCTTTCTACGCTTGGGTAAAAGGGTTTCCTAAATTGACAATCTGAAGATAAGTGAGAATCTCCACCACAATCCTCGTAGTTAGTACAACTCCTTATATATGAGCTTACTCCCCTCTTAACACTATGCATTAAATTATCTAGCTTCTTCATAAAAACCTCTATCTGAGCCAATAATTTTACAAAATTTTACATTGCATAAGCACTAGTAGGCTTTCTTAGATACCTCTCTATATGGTATTGAAAACTATTAATGACCATATCGTCAATCAATCTATAGGCTTGCTCTGGCATTTTCCTCATCAAATTTCCCCCTACTACTGAATCTATATTACTTCTAGTTAATGGTGTAACTCCTATATAGAAAATTTCAACCTGCTATTATATAGAGAACCTATGACTAGGACACCTTACCGGCATATCTTTGAACTGCTCCTATGTCTCATATAGATTTTTATTCTCATACAGAGTAAAAGAAGTGATTTATGTCTTCATTTTGGCAACATTTGTAGGTAGGAAGAACTTGGCCAAAAATGGCTTCATCAACTCATACCTTATAGTGATTCACCCTAGTTACAATGTGACCAACCATGCTCTTACTTTAGCCTTCAAGGAAAATGGGAATAACCTCAATTATACTACATCTTATGACATGTCATTCTGCTTGAATAGATCACAAATATCTAGGAAAGTCTCCAAATAGGTGTTCAGATCCTCCAAAGATAATCCCATGAATTGAGATGCCTTAACTATACATATAATGCCATGAAGAATTTCAAAATTAGGTATTGCGACCCTAAGCCTTAAAATGCTAGCAGCGAATCAGTTGTTGTGTCTCACAATAAGATCCATCATGGGTAATTCCCTTCTCTTGTTATGATAATACATGATCTCTTCCTAACGATGCTCCACATCTGCAAAATGTGTTGCACCCTCAAACAACTCTTCTCTATCTGGAGTCAATCTAGCTTCCATGGACAACTTGCGAGCAAGTTTCTTAACCTCAGTATCTAGCAATAAAGTCTTAGGTTTCTAATTATGAGTTTATATAAACATATCAAAACAAGCTAAAAAGTTGGCAATAAAAAGCAACTAAAGGTTAGAAATAAAACACACTAAAATGAAACAACTAAATAGTTAACTAAAGAAAGCAATCAAGAAAAATAAGAAATAAATTTGAGAAAATCAACACCATCTAAACATAATATCCCACATTTAGGTCCTCAACAACGACGCCAAGAACTTATTGCAGTCCATAAGTTGTATAAAACAATAAGAAATTGAGTATCATATCACAAGGACTAATGTGCAAAAAAATTAAATTAAATGAGGCATGCTTATATAGATAACCAAATTTTGAATGGTGCGAAATAGAATTAAAATGAAAAAATAAAGAAATATGATAAATGCAAACTATATGCGAATTGTGACTATACTTTACCAAAGGTTAAAAATTGGCTAAGGCCTCAGATTTCAATGGGTTAATCCCTTAAAAATAATGGCGATGGGTTGATTTAAAATTTACTTCACTAAATAAAATATAACCAATGTCCATGGAAACATCTTTTCTCTTTTACACTCAAATTACCTATCTGATTGATAAATAATTTGGAATAAAAGACATGAATTGCAACAAGCCTAAATCTAAGTTCATTAAATCCAAAAAGCCTGACACAAGTCTCTAAGGTTTGTCTGCTTTTATATTCAAGTGTATTACCCAATTGATTTTTGGTAATTAAGCACCAAGGGTTATAGATTCTCAATTACCCAAGGCCCTAATCTAGGTGATCAAGCTAGACTAGACAAAACAAGCATTCAATTAAGGTAAAAACCAATTGATATAATCTGTCATAACTCAATTGTTATTCTAACCTCAACCAAAAAAAAATTACCCACACATATTCATCAATAGAAAAGAAGTTAAGGTCACAACAAGTATATCTCTTGAATGAATCAACAAAATAGAGCCAACACAAGTTTTAAAATGAAAAATATAAAAGGCCAACAAGAAGATGGACACTCATTGAACATTTTTAGTTGTTTTCATCAGTTGAACACTCCCTCATTCACAAGTTAAAAGAAAATAAAACCTAAATAGAAAAATAATGGAAAAACTTAACTATTATGTTGTTTGATGAGAATCTAATCTGAAAACACTATAAGAATGACATAAATAAGACTGTATATAGTGTCCAAGTGAATGCTAGGGTATAGGGATGTTTTTAAAGTAATTTGACCAAGTTGCCCCTAAAAATCGTAAATACAATGCATAGAGTGACTTAAACAATGATTAAGCACCTGTACAATGGCGTTGTTGAAGTACCATCGTTGGACTCCCGGAAAAGAACTTAAAATGGAAAATCTTTAATTTTTAATTGTTTCCATTCAAGTTTTCTATCATCCATCATTTTCCATTCAAGTTCTACTCTACACTTTCCTTACTTCTTTTTACTCTAATTTGCACCAAATCTCATCCATAAGTTCTCAAATCATCTCAAACCTGAAAGTTAACAAAAAGAGCTTACAAATAATTCAATTCATGCATTAAATGGGTAAAAACATAATATATCATGCCTTAAAAACAATGTAAATTCCTATTAATTATTTTAAAGGTGAGGTGCTGAGATATTTAACTTCTTGAATAGTGATAACCTTTGCTCCTCATTTCTTTAGCAAAAACCTAAAAATTTTCCTCACAAGTTCAACATTAATATACGAATTTTTAAATAATTCAATTAAGTAATAATCTCAATAAACCCAGTATACATACTTGATATGCTTTCATCATGAGCATAGACACCTTATTCTCCTTAACTTGATTTTTCCCTCATATGTAACCTTCAAGGTATGTCATATTTTGTAGGTGGTTGCCCACATTGACACTTTATTAAATTGATTCCTACTTAGTTCATAAAACAAAATATGGTATCCTTATTATTTAAGAAATCATTCTCTTATCCTCACTATTCCCCTTTTCTTTTATTTTAGGTACTTTTTCATTTCCTATAACCTTAGTCATAATATATGGCCCATTATTAACAATTTTCACAAACCAATATTTTAGCCATAAAAAAATTCCATTCTATTTTTTTAATAAAGATAATCATTCATATTAAATAATGATGCCCTACTAATATTTTTCCTTTCTCACTACTAAAAGCTATCAAGTATGCCATTTTAGATCTTTTTCTCACTAATATTGTTATAAATTAAATGTGTAAAAGTGAGCCTAGTTCCAATACCAATTTTAATTCCTAATGGTACCTGAAAGAGGGTGAATTGAGTGCTTTAAAATTTTCTAAACTAACAATCTAAATCGATTTTATGAATATGAAGTCTTTAAACCATAATTTAACCTAGATATTATGAAAATACTTATGCTAAATGATCATAAAATAAATACACACAACAAATGGTAATTAAATGATAAGGTAGAGAGGATACTCAACGATTTTATAATATTTCATTAATAATCTCAAGTTCCTATACCTTCTCTCTAACAATTTTGCTACATATTTCACTATAAATTAAAATATAAGTTACAAATCTTCTTTGGGGGTAGAAGAACCTTTTTCAAACCTAATCTTCATTGGATAAGGTGAAGAGTAATCTTATACAAATCTTTTTTAGGTAAAGAGAAACCTTTGAATCAATCATAACTTAATAATATTAAAAAAAATCCCTTCCAAATTCAATACAATGCTTTTCAAGATGAAATGCATGAATGACAAAAATTCTTAAAAGCTTTGTAAAACAAAACTTGTTAGATGGAAATCAAGAAAATCAAAACTTTATCTAAAGAACATAAGATTTAAAAAATAATGCTCAAGAATAAGTTAAATGGTAGCTTCAATCACTTTTAATCATAAAAAAATATTAAACTTTATAAATATTATTAAACCATCATTATATTTTTTATTTATAGATTTGTCAAGCTCAAATACCCTTTACATACATTTACTAGCTATTAGAGGGGTTAAAAAAAAGTCTTTAGCTATTAGAGGGGTTATTAATCAATCAACCAATGTTCATGGAATGATCAATCCGCCATTGGTTGACCAATCTTTTCATTTGGTCGACCAATGTACCTATTTTTAATGCATTTGTTGAGAAACCTTTAACATTGGTCAACTAGTTGTCATAAAACTGGCACCAGTCGACTAGTTGAGAGGCGTTAGCCAATCAGTCATTCTGTATAAGTAATTATATAAAAATTTTAATGTCCTAAAAAAAATTGAACCTTTGAAATCAATTAATTTCACTTACAAATTGATATACACAAGTTTTAAAAATTTAACACAAAAATTGTAAATACCACAACCTTTTAATTAAAGTAAAATACAAATTATGTCACAGTTTATGATAAATTGAGCACAATTTCAAGTATTTCAAAACTTTCAATCTTTTCAACATTCCCAAAACTTTCAAAATCTTTCTTTTTTACTTTAAAACCAATTCATAGGAGTTTGAAATAATTTCCTAAGTGATTCTAAATACCAAGAAACATCAATTGAACTAAAAAACACATTGTATCTTGATTTATGACAATTTAAACTTATTTTGAAAACTTTCAATTTATATTCATCTTTAAACCATATCTAAACATTTCAAAACCATTTATTTTAGTTCAAAAATATTCAAAAAAATTTTAAAATCATTTCCAAGACTGTTTCAAATGCTAAGATGTTTTAATTTACTCAAACACAAATTTTGTATTGATTAGTGAAAATTTTATGCACTTTTGAAAACATATGTAATACAAATGCAATTTAAACCCATATGGTTATCAAACCTTCAATTAAAAATTGCATCCAAGTTTAAACTACCTAAACAAAGGTATTGCAATTTCCAAAGTGTTGGATCTTGCATTTTTCTAAATTCTTGTTTTTAAGTTAAAACTTCTCACTTTAAATTCAATGTTAAATATACCTGTCTTTCAAACCTTACACTATAAATGAAATTTAGTAAATATCATGTTTTTTTATCAACAAAACTAAGATTGTAACCTCTTTTGATTTAACATATCCTTTAAACAAAGTGAAAATTTTTATATTGTTATTTTATTTAAAGGACTCATTGATTGATTATCTATTCATACTTTAGTGACTTTCTCATGTTCTCTTAAGCATATCACTTTATTAAAAAATTGCAAGTAAAATAAATGATTAAATTGAAATGTTTTGAGTGAAGTGGTGCTACATTTGAAAATTTTCCTTGTGAAGAAAACAAGTAGTTGCTTTAAGAAAAGGAAAATTTTGAGAAGAAATACATTTATCATTGATAATAGGGATGTGACTTTGACTTTGTTTAGATTTGCTAACCCCTAGAAAATCTCCTAATATTGGCTATAAAATATTACGATTTCTGAAGAGGAAAGGTCTCCTTATTGATATTGTTTAACGAATATGGATTGCTTCTGTGTATCTTTACAATTGTATTATCTATACACTCTTAATTACATGAATTCTCCTCAATTTTATTATGTAAGTCCTTATTTACTAGTCCTCACCCTATACTTTGTTTTCTTTGTTATAAAATTTTCTTAGGCCGCTATTTACCAATTTTGAACCTAATGAACTTTTTATTACATTTTACTTCTTTCTTTTTTATGCTCTATGTCACTAATCTGTGAAGCATGCCTTTAACAAAGCCGATGACTAAAAATGAAAAAAGTTTAACTACATCACTACCTATATAATTCAAGGGAAGATAGAAAAAAAAACTAATAACAAAGAAACTAAAAAGATTACAACTAAAAAATTGAGTTAAAGGATCTAATTAGAAAATAGAAAAGGGGTTAAACACCTAAATTTACCTATTAAAGTGATGACCTAATTGTAAAACAATTTTGCAAATTTATAGATCTAAAAAATTTGGGGGGGGGGGGGAGTGCATATAAAAACCTATAGTTAAATGCACAGTGGTTTCTAGTTTTACATAGGATTTAAAATAAAATGCCTAAGGATATATCTAATATTTGAAATGAAATTTAAAGTGTGTGGTTGAATAGTTAGGAGTTTTTGGGTTTTACTTAGAATTAAAAAAAAACTTAAAGATGTCAAGAGCTTTGCCATATGGCTCAGACTAACATGATAATTTAATGATTAAAATAAAATGAATTTCATTTTTAATTATTTTTAGAAAAAAGGTAGAAAATAATTATATTTACTAAATGGGGGTGAAATGGAAAATTTAGCAAACTTGCTAGAAAGAAATGATTATAGACTTAAAAAGGACTAGTAAAAAAATTGACTATGTTACAATTGTGATTGTTTTTAAATTAATTCTACTGGTTGTTATATACTTGAATAATTTTTAAATCTATTCTACTAGCTGTTTTGTACTTGAACTAGCTCTTTTAGAGTGGATATTTTTCATACTATTAATTAATTTCATTTTTAAAAAACTAATTAATTTTTAGGTAAAATGAGATTGAGTAATTTGATACAAATTGGTAAATTTGCTTAACTTATAATGAGTTTTCAAGATGAAAATTTTGAAATTAATAAAATAAGATAAATGGCCTTTTTTTTTTGGATAGATGGATTTGAAAGTCTAATGCGTATAAAGGCATATAAGGTTAAAAGGCACTAACAAAGTATAGTAAAACCTAATAACCCTATAAGTTCCAATGAAAAATAATAAAAAATATAAAAAATTTATCCACCAATCACTAAACATTATTTCTTTAATTATATTTCAAAAATCTTCATTTGTAGCTACATTTGGGATTTTAACAAAGATTAGACTTCATAAGTTCATGGGGGAGAAGAGAGGTTCGAGCCTTTTTCCACTTACAGAGAGAACTACCACGCTACAATGGTATTTGGAAAAATAAAAACTTCTATATAACTAGAGGGCAGCTAGGTAACCCCTTTTAGGAGTGCCCCCCCTCCCCCCGTGGGCCATGTAATTAAATAAGCGAGGAGATGTTTTGAAAAGGTGGGAAAGGGAGAGTAAGGTGAAATGGGAAATTGTATAGATTTGTTTAGGAAGACAATTGGGCTTCTTTTTTGTTTATTTTTAAATGAAATAATTAGCATTAGTGAACCGTGAAATATAAGAGTGATTAACAACCATACATATGTTTCCCAGGAAAACATAGTTCCCAAACCCAAATGTCACAAGACCATTACCCTCTTCCCCAAAATTCATCTTATTAGAGCGTGTAGCACTCGGTGGAAGGGAAGTAGGGCCTACCAATTGGGCCTTTGGGCCGAACCATTACCCTCTCTCTAGTGGTGGACTAGGAGTGTGTAGTATCCAAGCCTAATAGGCCCCTTGGATCATTATCCTCTCTCCTGGGTCTGGATTGCACAGCGTTCAAGCCCACAAGGTCATTACTCTTTCTCTAAAAAGGAACCTTAAAGGGGTATGTAACCTCCATGCTTATGAGCCCTAAGACCATCCCTTGTTTATTCGATATGGAATTAATACACCATGCCTACTTTCTATTTGGAGTGCTTGGCATGACACAAAGCACTGGAGAACTTAATTGTCCATCTTATCCGTGGTACATACATGACCAGTGAGATCGAGATGAAATATTTGTCAACGAGGCTTCTAACAATGGCTAGATCCACATTCTTCTTGCTGTAGATTATGAGGTAATCAATTAGGCTTCGGTTTCTATCACCTACCAGAGATTTAAATCCCTAATCTTTTAACGTTCACTTAGGAAATGTTGGAGGTTTGAGGGTAAAACGATCGTGAAAGGAGTTTATTTGGGTGAAGGGGATGCACTCGACAGATGACAGATAGAGGAGAGCGATGTTAGGGTTACTTTTTGACAAGCTAGTTTGATGTTAAGAGGCCTATGTTTGAAATTCG
Organism: Pinacopodium congolense; assembly: GCA_028565735.1. Lineage (NCBI taxonomy): Eukaryota > Viridiplantae > Streptophyta > Magnoliopsida > Malpighiales > Erythroxylaceae > Pinacopodium > Pinacopodium congolense. Next base: position 1,086 of record JAOXYD010154130.1, on the reverse strand, counting down.
TGGGACACCTTTCAAGTTCTTTTAAGATGTAATAGCATGTAAGATGTTGCATCTAATTCTCGTTTTGGTCTATATTTGAGGGATGTTTTGACCGATTTCAGGTATAGAAGTCGCATAAGTAACATGGTAAACCTCTCCCTTTCATTATTAATTTGAGTTTGTCAATGTTCGTAATGTTTTAGTGGAACTTGGAAGCAGAGAATTAAAGTATGTAGATGCATTGTATACAGTTTGTTAGTGGTTTTACTTCAATTCTAATACTGGAGTGTGCAAATGCACATAGGACATTGGAGAAATATGTTTTGGATTGTTCTTTTGCAATTAGATCACTTAGGAAACATTGGGTTGCGTTTGTTTGAATTTGAATATTATGTATGTCGTTTCTAATCTGTAAAGCAAGCACATTGATGACAGCCCAAACAGAAGCGGTTCAAGCAGTGTTATTTCTCCGAAGTTTGGAAAATAACTAACTATTAATTAACACTTACCACTTAAAACACAGATGCGTACTGTATACGTTTTCGATATGTCAATTTTTTATAACTCTTGCATTTAACTCTAGTAATTGTGAAACTTATAATGTTTTGTTTTTACAAAGAGCAATAACGTAAAATAGTTCTTAAAAAGGTTTTTAAAATTGGCATCGTACCGATATTAGTTTTCACCTTAAAATGGTACCATATCGATACCGATACCGATATTTGCTAATTTGTTATGTTGGTTATTTGAGCCCTCAGTACCGATATCAACTAATTTTATAAAATTATAAAATGGTCCCTGAATTTTATAAAATCAATAAAATGGTCTTGGTATATATTATGCATCTCACATAAACATAATTTAAACATGTTTCAAATATTCAATTAATACAATAAATATAATACAATTTTCATACATATTAATATTAATTTTCACATATTTTTCAAATAAATCCCAACTTAAAGTAATATATTATAACATAATTTCTATTAATTGTTTCTATTAATTAATAGAAATTTTCTATTAATAGTAATATATATTTGTATTAATATTAATATAACTATAAGATTAAAAAATAATATAATATTTATATAAATTGTATTATTT
>JAOXYD010154119.1:0-10423 GCA_028565735.1 Pinacopodium congolense | reverse complement strand
GATTTTTTTATTTTTGTGTTTTTCTTATTTGATTTCTCATTATTTTCTTTAATATTTTGGTTTTATGTATTTCTCCCTTTGAGTTGTAATGAAATTATTATAGGGCAATAAATGATGGAAACATTTGGAGCTTTATAAATCATTCAAGAAGATGGGAGTAAACAAAAGTTAAAAGCATAAAAATTTATAACAATGACATCGTTATTATTTAAAAAGACTGTTATTGTGATTATCAAAAGATGCAGAGGATAAAATGCCTACAAGAATGAAATGTGTTCCCGAGTAAGGCATCATTAAGGTATGAGTAGTAGACATAATCATAATAATGGATCTTAAATTGATGTTATTATGGTGTCTGTGCATCGTTGTCATAGGTAAGGAGTAACATAGGTTACTTAGAATGTCATTAAGCCTTCTATACAAAATGTTTTAGGTATCCAAAAATTGAAAGAATAACCTGGCCTAACGATTGCACTCTGGTGGTCTACGTTTAACTATCATTATTACTCATAATGCAAGAAAAAAAGCAAAATGGCATTATTTTGAAATGACGTAAAATCTAACCTTGCATCATTCTTCCCTCTCTCTCTCTTCATCTTTGTTTTGTTTCTCTTTACGAACCTCATTACAACCTCACACTTCTTACCCTGTATTCACTGCTACCAGACCTCCCCCTACACATCCTATTATTTTGTTCCTTTATTTTCCTGAATCATCTCCTCCCTCATTTTCCCACTCTATTATAGTTATTTTCCACTATTGCCATCTGTAACTTTGATTTCACCATTTTTTTTCCAATTTTATGGTGGTTTGTTTGTGGTTTAAGGTTGAGTGTGAGGATTAGACTCATCTACTTTGATTTTCTATAGATTTTATCGACTTTTGGTTCACCCCAATAACATATTTTAGTGACATGGAGAGAATATTTTTGAGAAGTAACGGAATATTCTAGTGGTTTTACAACATCTTCTAGTGATTTTTTCCAGCTCATTCTAGAGGATTTCTGGCATTATTTACCATGTCTAGGGGTGAGTAATCCTCATCGCATAAATTTCCAGCCTTCAATGCCTCCAAATTCACTTATGTCGATAATAACGAATGGTTTGAGGCCCCTTAAACCAGCTTCATAATGGTGGGATGTGTCTTAGCACCAAAGGTGGAATTTAAGTTTGACATCACCAACATTTTCTTGACTCTTAGATGGAGCTAGATTCTATGTTTTGGTGGCTCATCTCTAGTTCATGAAATTTATGTGAAAATTGAGGATAAGATAAAGGAAAACAATATAGATTCAGTCCTACATGTGAGGTGAAACTATACACATTACTTGCAAATATTTATGATAAGTGTGCTATTAGGTTATGTTATTAGTTTGTTTTTAGGTGTTTTAAGTGTTTCTTTATGTGTTTTAGCTTTAGTTTATTTCATATTTTGCATCTTTTCCATCTTTGCATGATCTTTGAAGTTTTGAAGTGTTTCTTTATTTTTTCTAGTGTTTAAGGGTGGATTTCAAGCATATTTGAGGGATAGTTTAATACAAATTGTTGGTTGATTTTGTACGTGTTTAGATTTCAGGATTAAATATTTTACAGGTGATTTTGTTGGATTAATAGAAGCCTTTTAGAACTCATATAGTCATGAAAATTGTCAGAGAGGAAGATTAAGTTGTTAGGAGTCTCCAGATCAAATTTCAAGTCAATTGGAGGTCCGGGGAAGAAGTTATAGCCAAACGAGTGAAGGGTGCTAGAAGCTGCAAGAATCAGGTCACGATCGTAACCATCACTGCTCATGAGCCCCCTGTTATGATTGTGACATGCCACAATCGTGACAGTGGGACTAATACCTTGACGAATCAAACACAGGATTTTAAGTATTTGGATCCTCCTTTGGACATATTTATGGGCTCAAAACCCTAGGAGCCTCCAACATTAGTTAGGCAACATCCAAAAGAGGCAAAGGGAGAGGTTTTTAGTGGCACCCAAAAGAAGAAAGCATCATCTTCCTTGGAAAGCATCAAGACAATACAACACCCAAGTTTTCCAACTTTCTTGGAATAAAGAGAAGACATTCAAGGCTCTATTTAGTTTCTTTTTCTTTTTCTCTTTATTACTTTTTAGTACGGAAAACATGATTTTTGGTGGATTTTTTATGATTATGAGTAGGTAAACATTTTATATGAGTTTTTCTTAAACTATTTTGTGGATCTCTTGCTTTGTGATTCAATGACTGGTTGTTTGTGATATGTATTAAACTTAAACCTCACAATAGACCAAGCGAGTGAGTTGAGTAGCCTTGCAATTGATTGAGAGGGTGAGTTAGGTAATTGTGTTGGGTAGTTAAACAAGAGTTGGCTCTTAAAAGACCTGTACATATTCAAGTTTTTGCAAGTAGTTGAAGAGAGATCTTGGCTGTTTGTTGAAAATTACCTAGAAGATTGCTTAATATATAGTTGAATGGTTATAAAAGGTTAGTAAGGTTAGAGATATCATAATTAATCCTAATATATTTGGCTAGGGACAGTTAATTGCACATTAAGAGAGAGTAATTAAGCATTAGCAAGTCTTGGGTTGAACAAAATTGGATCATTAAGTGAAGAGGGAAGCAAAATAAGGATAGATGGACTCCTAATCTTAAACCTTGGTTATCAAATTCCTGCGCTTTGTCTCAATTGGCTGTTATTACTAGTTTAATTTAATTTAATTTATTTTCTAATTCATTAATATCTAAATTTATTTCTTAAATAAAGTAAAACCTAAATTAAGTGGTGACTAAACTCAATCCTTGTGAGATTGATATCTGTTCCTTACTACAAGTTATAACCCGCATACTTGCAATTTTGAGTGTAAAACTAGTGAGTTTGGTTTTATAATTAATTAATCAACAATTTATTTGATCTTTTAGTTATAGTGTTCTAGCATAAGAGGGACACAGGTTCTTAACTTGATCATTTTTTAACTCACTTTCTAGCGACAAGACATGTTGTATTCTTAGTCTCCTTACTTACTATCTTAGAAAAGGTTATTCTACATCAAGACTTGGCGAGCGCATCATTATGACACTCCTTAGTATTAATGTTTAACTCTATGATAGTGGGCTTGATGAGCTATAATTTAGTAACTCATACACTTAATACCACATACATGAAGGTTTAAGGTCACCATCAAGATTACCTTTGGCTGGGTTTGTCATTCATCAAACGAGGAAGGTTATGAGATACAATAAAAAAGATCAATCTTTATGATTGTTGTTATTAATTATGAGGATCATTATCGATTATAGCACCGAATTTAGAGAGGAGGCACCCATCCTTCCTTAGATAGGCATCACTTTCTCATCTTTGAAGGCTTGGAAGTACAAGGCCATTTTATGACATTATCATAATCTTAGTTAAAATTTTTGTGGAGTGGGAAGTTCTTAGATAATCTATATAATCCATGACTTACCCTTAAGGAGCATGGGGACATTCCTAAGCTTGTGTATACCATTGATCTTCACCTTAGAAGTTCATAATCTTATCTAGTTATTAGTCCATCAATTATAACCTCCTCCTAAAAGGCCTCCTTGACCATGATTCATAAGTTACTAGTTTACTTTTAAAGTCAACTTCAGTGACATCAAATTTACAAGTATTTATAGTCATTCAATCGTGATCCAAACTCTCAACAGTAACCATTGCCACACACATTTAAAGGAAGTTCTCTTTTGTTTTTATTTAACATTATTTTGTATTTTAAAGTTATCTAGATGATGTTGCTTATTCTTTACTTTTAGAACTCACCAATCACTTATACAGTTAAAATAGTAATGCTTAATCGAAATCAGAATTTAGTGTTTCAGTAGATGTCTCTTACATCAAATACTATTTAAGGAAATTCCCTTATCCCCTTATTATGTGTTTATTTTTTAATTAAACATTGAAGACAATGTTTATATTAAATGCAGGGGAACAATTCTAGAAATGCAACTTGTTGTCCCAAGTTTATCAATTTTTTGATAATTTTCTTAATGGAAAATAATTTGTGAAATTTTATTTTTCAATATAATACCATTGAAATTTTTTATTATGATTTTGATTGTTTGGATGATTCAATGTATATAAGTGACTAGTTATGAGTGTTGGAGAACAAGTGAATTTAATTTTACCTTATGACTTTGGAGAATGAATACTTGATAAAGATTATGATATTCGGTATATAAAATGCATATAACTAAATAATTATGACTTCTTTAAAAAAAATTTACATATTCACAAAAGTGTGAATAATAGAATAAGTGATCAAAACATTTCACTCAAATGGATTCACAATAACAAAAAGATTGAAATTAAAGAGTGGTACTAGTAGCAATTTGATGATAGTGATCTAGTTAAGTAACCAGCAGTATTCCTGATAATAAAACTAGTAGCATTAATAGTGTTATTAATGCTTGTAATAAAGTTTATATCTTATAAGTAAATAAATGATGTGAAGTCTTTAGATATTAAATCATGTTCCTTTATGTATATTCATTTTATACATAAAATTAGGTTTTATGATTCATGTTAAAGTTTTAAGAAGCATGTAGTGAACAAAATTAAATTGCAAATCAATGCGAATAATTAGTTACAAGGAATTTTGAACATCCTTTATAATTGAATTGGTATTTAATTTTCCAACGGTTATATTTTATGAGATTGATAATAATCCTTAAATTATTTTTTGTTTGAGATTAGGTGATGGATTGATTTACTTAAGGATAAGCAAAAACCTATATGTGAGAGAAATTTGATAATTTACAAATTATACACTTTTACTGAAATATTGTTTTTTAAGTTTTACCCATTTTTAGATTGATCTAGTCTACTATTAAATTTTTTTATGTTATTATAGGTTAATATGTGTTTAAATATGTCAAAAGGAACAATTTAAAGATATTTCAAAAGCATAATGTTGGCAAAAAATGATGCTGTTATAGACCTTATGAACACAATCATTGTGGTTTACATAAAAGGCAAAAACTAATTGCTTATATAAAACATCACTGTTGATTTGGGTCTTAAGTGCCATTATAATCACTATACATCTAAGGTAAAATTGAAAATTTGAGTTTAATTGGGCAAAATTCTTCCTAAACTATAATACTTAAGGTTCCTAACCCTAAAAGAACTCTAAGTATATAAGGCCAAGAAAAGGAGTTCTTTTAGGGAGCTTTTAGTGAGTCACCTCTTATGATTTTACTTCATGAAACATATGGACAGTTAGAGAACAAGGGTAGAAGAAGAGACAAGGATTATGCTATGCTTCAAGGAAGGCAATTCAGTTAGTGACTAAAAATTAAAAGTCTTGCAGATGAGGAGATATCATTTTCATGAATTTTCTTATTCTCCACTACCAGAGTTCTTTTACATTGTATTCATTTTACTGATATATTACTGTTCATTATCTAGATAAGAACCTTTGGATTTCATTTTCTATGAATGGTTATTTTTTTCTAAATGAAGAAATTTATTTTTAGTAAATTATTTATATTTCATACATATGTAAATTTTACTTTTTATTAAATTATCTATATTTTTAGTCTATACTAAATTTTACTGGTAGAGAAAATATTTTTTTGAATTAGATAAATTATCTTAATATAAGAAAAATATAAAGACTTCCAAAGTTAGATAATTTTACCCAATTAAGCGAAACTACTTTAGTTGATCTACTTAGTTAATTAGTTTAGTAAATTAGTTTCAATTTTAATTTTAGTATTGAGTTTTATAATCAACTAATTTTTAGGTTAAAAAATAATTCAATAGTTTAGACTAGTACTTACTAAAACCTTCGTAAGAGTGATATTCAACTCGGTAATATACTATACGAATGATGGGTGCATTTGCCTAAAGATGTGGTGTATAGAAGTAGGTTTTCTAGAATAAAACTTCACATGATCAATAATCATTAATATATAGCTTTTTAAGTTTGTGAAGAATAAGTACTTATGAAATATTTCTCATGGAATCACCTTGTACTCTCTTAAACTAGCTACAATTAGGTTGTGTGATTGCGTCTACTGTTAAATCACATCAAATATTTTATGTCATTGTTAGTGACTAGCAATAATATTTATTGATTTGGTGACTGATTAGATTATGCTAGTTTATTCTTTTCATTCCAATTTATTATTTATTTATTCAATTTTCTTCATTTTATCTATTTTACAAATCTTTTCTTGGTTGCAAGTTTTGACAATCTATAAAACATTGTTAAACTTGATCCTAATATTAAGAGAATTTTCCGTGCGAGAAAAGAGACTTCAAAGGAAGATGTAAGTAAAATAAGTAAGGATGGCTCCAGATGAAATATGGTCTTCAAAAGATTTAGCTATAACAATTACTTAAGGCATTAGTTCAAGAATTATAAGATCGAAAATTAAAGTTAGTAACTTTGAGTTAAAGCCCTCTTTTATTGTTTATAGTGAAAAAAAAAGTAGTTTGATAGGTTACTAACTAAAGACCCTAACCTACATGTACTAATGTTTTTGTAATAACGCGATACATTGAGGTTGAATGATGTTTGTCCTAATGATATTAAGCTCTAATTATTCCTATTATCCTTAAAAAAAATAGATAGAACATGGTTATAAACCCTACTAGCTGGTTCCATCACTACGTGGGATTAACTTTCCCATACGTTCTTATCAAAGTATTTTCCACTAAGAAAAATGAAAGTTCATTGTAAAACTAAACTTGTTTTATGCTCAAACCCACAATTATACAGATCGTTACTTATAATAAAAGTAGATATCATCCCACAAAGATTGTAATTAGTCACCACTCAATTCAGGTTATACTTTGTTTAAGAAAATAATTTCAAATGCTAAAAATTGGAAAATAAACTAAAATTAGTCAAACAGATAAAGAACAGTCAATTGGGCAAAGTGCAGTATTTTAATAGTCAATATTTAAGATTAAGAGACGCTTTATCTCTCTTTTGCTTCCTTCTTATCTTATTGATTCAATTATAGTTGACCCAAGATTTTCTAATACTTAATTACCCTTTCTCAAGAAGAAATTAGTTGTCTTTAGTTAAATTAAGAAAGAATCAATTGTGCTACCTCTCGACTGACACAACCTTTCCTAACCATTCAACTAGATGTTAATCAATCCTATAGGTAATTTAAACAAATAGCCAAGATCTCTCATTAATTACTTGAAAAACTGGAATATGTATAGGTCTATTAGGAGCCAACTCTCATTACACTACCCACCACGAATGCCTAAGCTCACTCTGTCCATCTATTACAAGGTATAAGCTCAATACATATCACAAACATTCATTCATTAAATCAAAAAGCAAGATTTTCATAAAAGAGTTCAAGAATAACTCCTATAAATTGTTTGCTACACATAATCACAAATAATCTAACAACATTAATGTTTCTCATGCTAAAAAGTAATAAAGAGAAGACAAAAATAACTGGATAAAGCTTTAAAGTCCTCCTCTGTACTGCCCGCAGTGCAGAAGCCAGCCCAGCACCCTCCAGCCCGCTCCTCGCCCAAGCTCAGTACTTGTCCAACCCGTGCTCCTCGAGCCGTGACCAGAGCGCCCGGTCGGCACGTTGCGACCAGTAGCATCGTCAAGCTCGTCTCCATGCTAGCCCGCGCCCAGACGCATCGCCCTAACCTTCCTCACCTCTGGGCCACTCCTTTGCACCAGCTCCAAGCCCATGTGCGACCCAATCTTCCTCTATGGGCGAGCCCAGCTCCTCTACTCTTCCATCTAACAATAACAGACCACCTCCACAGCCCTCCAAGCAGATCCAAGCCCCTTCGCAGCAGCAATGCACAAGCAAAACCTAGACAGATTTGATAAAAGGGATGACAATTATTTGGACAAAACACAGCCCAGAGGAGGAGGAACAAAACAGAGGGATTCGAATAGTGGAAACAATGAGGAACAGCGGCACATAACAAGGAAAAAGTAGTGCAGAAATAGACAGAAACAAAGGAGGAGAGCAACAATTTTTGGAGCAAACTTCAAGCCAAATACACCGAACACTTCAAGAGTTCATCAAGTTTATGTTTTTATTTTCATATTTATCTTTATTTTATTTTTACTTTTATTTTTATTATGTTTTATATTTTTATCCATGTGGACTTGATGGAATTTTTTTTTATTAGTATGTGTGGCTAAAATATTTTTAGGATTTATTTTTTGAATTATTTGGGATCCTTTGGTTATTAATTTAATTTTTCTAAATAATTGGGTTGTTTATTGTGCATAAACCCTACAACAAAACGAGAACGTGAGTTGGGTAATTTGTGTTAGATGTACAACGAGAGTTGGCTTTTAATAGACTTATAGACAACAAGATATTAATTTATTAGGAAGAGATTTTAATAAATTAATATACTGCCTATAAGATAGCTTCATATCTAGTTAAAGATTTAGGAAAGGCTTTGAATGTCGAGAGATCCCAAGGTTAATCCTAGATTATTTAGCTAGTGACATTTAGTTGCACCTTGAGAGAGGGTACCTAAAATATTAGGAAATCTTTGGCGAAATATAATTAGATTAATTAACCAAAGGAAAACAAATAAGGATAACGACAAATCCTATGCTTAAAGCTTGTGTTTTTCTCCAAATCTTTTGTTTACTGTGTTTGCGATTGGTTGTGTTGCTCGCTCTTACTCCTAAATTTATCTGCGTCCGATTTATTTTATTTTATTTTATTTTATTAATTTTTTTAAATTGATTTCTTAAACAAAGTGTAAACCAAATTGATAGGGTGACTAGATACAATCCTTATGGGATCGATATCCGTTCTTTACTACAAGTACGACCCGTATACTTGCAGTTTTGAGTGCAAAAACTCGTAGTAGTTTGTTTTTGCAACGAATTACTAAGACTCGAACAAGTTTTTGGCGCCGTTGCCTGGGATTGTTTTATTTAGCATCTTGTTTAGTTTGGTTGACTTTGATTTAAATTTTTTTTATACTTTTACTTTTATGTTTTCAGGTTTATAAGCACAAGAAGTACAAGATGATCTAAAAAGCTTAGTAATGCAAGGATTCGAGGAACAAGAGGTGATGATTCCGTCTGACATGGTGACAGCTCTTCAAATACAACTTTCAGCCTTGAGCATTCAATTGAGCAAATTACAAGGTACATCTTCCTCTTTCATCGGACCTGTGTAGTTTCAATGTGAATTATGTGGATAGGTTAACCACAACACAAATGATTGCTTTTTCAGAGAGTCACGAGGATTTGTGCAACAAAGAGGTAACTACTTATATTCCAATCATTATAATCTGGGGTGGCAACACCACCCATATTTTTCTTAGAATACTAATAATGCAGGTTACCAAGAGAGCGTCTAAGAAGCTCCTGATTTTGAAGAAGATTACTTTGATGCTTAGGTGAGTAGGATGGAGAGCAAGATGGACAGGATGACAGAGATGTTGAACTCTTACTTTAAAAGGATGGAAGAGAGTATGAAACGGATAGAGGAGAGTATGAAGCAAATGGAAGAGAGTATGAAGCAAATGTAGGATAACACTTCATCCATCCACAACTTGGAGGTACAAGTCGGTCACCTGGCTAATACTTTCTTTTCTAACGATACAAGTAGCCTACCAAGCCATCCTAAATCAAATCCAATAGAGCAAATTTAGGCCATTATAGTCGTCATGGAAATGGAAGAACAAGATACAATGGATGAGCCTGAATGCTCCAAAAAGGAGAGTCAAGATGAAGTGGAAGGAAAGAAAGAAGAAGAGAAAGAGTTGCCTAGTACTAACTTAGAGAACGAGTTGTGGCTAAGTATTGAGCAGGATGAAGAGCCTTCATATTTATTGCCTGCACTAATATAGAGACCATATTGGGAGAAGGGTGATGTTCAGAAAGGAGAGTGGACATTAGAGTTTAATGATGAAGTAGTTAGATTGCACTCTCCTGAAGCATTGGAGCATCGTGCTGATTGGGAGCCTACTTCGAGGGAAGTTGCTTTAAGCCCTTTACAGTGTTTAAACATGCTACCTGTTGGGCTAAAACATCCATTTGACAATGGATCGTACAAATATTCTAAGGGCCAAGCTAATGACCTTAAATTAGCATGTTTTTTTTATTTATTTGTTTTCGTGTTTATTATTGTTTTGCTTTGAGTTGTTTGATCTTTAGTTTTTTTTTTCCTTTTGTTATCTTTTTGTTTAGGTAACTTAATGAAGCTTGAAGGTTTGTTGCACATTATAGCTTGTTGGAAGATTAAAGGCAAAGCAGAAGAATATTTCCTACACCGTGGATTAACGAACACCAGCATAAGCATTTCTAACCCTTAATCTTTATGTGTTTTGTTTTTGTTATGTGATTGTTGAGTTTTGATGTTCTACTTTCCACATTGAGGACAATGTGTTGTTTAAGTGTGGGGAAGTAGGTAGTTGTTGCATGTGTTGCATTTG
>JAOXYD010154108.1:0-10423 GCA_028565735.1 Pinacopodium congolense | reverse complement strand
TAGTTGATTAACACTCCCCTCAAACTCAAGATGGTGAGAAGGAAACCAACTTGAGTTTGCTAATCAGTTTATTGAACCGAGTCAGCAATTGGGCTTTTGTGAATATATTAGCTATTTGATCATAGGATGATACGGGAACAAGTGAGATAGTTGCTTGTTGAAGATGATGATGAACAAAGTGAAAATCATTCTCAATATGTTTCATTCGCTCATGAAATACATTACTATGAGTGAATGGCACTCTGATTATCACAATGAATTGTTGTAGCTGAAGGATGTTGAACTCTCATATCTTGTAATAGCCATTGTAACTATAAGAGTTCAGAAGTAGTATCATCAAGAGCTTGATATTTAGCTTCAGTACTAGAACAAGCTACAACTGTTTGTTTCTTACTTCTCCATAAGATAAGAGAATCACCCAGAAAGAAACAAAAACCTGTTGTGGAGCATCGATCAGTTAGGTCTCCAGCCCAATCAACATCAAAATATGCATGAATTTTCCAAAGATGAAGATGATGAGAGATAGATGCCACAAAACAATATACCTAAAATGTATCATTAAATACGAAGTGCTGCAGTATAATGAGTAGTTCAAGCAGCTGTCATAAACTGACTCACGATGTGAACTGTATAGGCTATGTCAAGATGAGTAACAGTAAGATATACTAAGCTTCCTACCAATTGTCAATACAAAGTAGGATCATCTAGTGGTTTTCCATCTGTTGGTGTGAGACGAACATCACTTTCAATGGGAGTGGAAATAATTTTGCTATCATCTATACCTGCATAAGATAAAAGATCAATAGCATGCTTTTTTTTAGAGAGATAATACCCCTAATCATCATAATGGACTTCTATTTAAAGGACATAGCCTAAAATTCTGAGGTCTTTCATCTAAAAAATATTAGCTAAGGTATTGTTTTAATTTTGTAATACCACTAAGATCATCACCTGTAATGATCATATCATCTACATAGAGTAAAAGTAGCACACAACCACGATCTGTGCGTCGAACAAATAAGGCATTATCATAAGGACTAGAAGTTAAGCCAAGATGTTGAATAGTAGAGCTAAATTTGACAAACCACGCTCGAGGGGCTTATTTGAGTCTATAAAGGGTTTTTTTAAGAAAACAAACAGTGTTTGGAGGATGATTATAACTCGGAGTTGGCTGCATATACACTTCTTCAGAAAGATCACCTAAGGAAGGCATTTTTAACATCCATTTGATACAATTGCCATTTCTTAATGGAACTAATAGCTATAAGGCTACGAACAGAAGTGAGATGGGTCATAGGAGCAAAAGTTTCCTCATATTCAATATCATATTCCTGAGTAAATCCTTTAGCAACAAGTTGAGCTTTGTAACATTCTACAGTAGCATCTGCCTTAGTTTTAACCTTGTAAACCCATTTACAGCCCACTAGAGTCTTGCCTTGGGGAAGTATGACTAAATCCCAAGTCTGAGTTTTCTCTAAGGCTTGTAAATCATCTTTCATATCTTTTTTCCATAAGGGATTAACACTAGCTTCTTTATAGCTCTTGGGTTCATAAAAGGAATAGATGATTGAGTTAATAGAATGATGTTTAAGATGAGGGAGACTTACAATATAAGGTTCCATATGAGAGGAGAGTCTAGTGGCTCAGACAATTCATGATAACTGTGATGGTTCAGGTGGCCTTGGATTGGTTGATGAGATTGGATCCTCCGACAAAACAGTTGGTCTTAGTTCTTTAGGACCTACACTTAGAGGAGACTCAGATAAAAGAGGTAAATTAGTAGAGTCAGGAAATAAGTCAACTGTAAGATTAGTAAAGAAGGTGGTGGAGGATAAGACATGGAAGGAAGACAAGGATGAAAACATTTTATGTTCCTAAAAGATGACATGTCTAAATATTCAAAGACGTTGAGAGATATGATCCCAACATCTGTAACCTTTATTTTTAATGCCATACCATAGAAAACAATATAAACGAGCTCGAGAGGTTCCAATTTAGAACGTTCATGTGGTTGTAAAAATATGAAACAGGCATAACCAAAAACTCTAAGAAGGTTATATTCAGGAATATGACCAAAAAGACATTCATAATGGGATTGATTATTTATGACAAAGGAGGGAACACAATTGATAGTGTAAACAGATGTAAGAGCTGCTTCTCCCCAAAAACGCTCAGGATAGGTAGAAGAAATAAGTAAGGCCCTAGTAATATCAAGAATGTGCCTGTGTTTTCTCTCAGTTCTCCCATTTTGTTGGGATATACTTAAACAAGATTGATGAAGTATTGTGCCATATTGGGATAAAAGAGAAAGAAATGAACTATCTTTATATTCTATGGCATTATCAGTTTTGAAGACTTTGACTGTTTTAGAGAACCGAGTTTTATCATTTAGACAAACTGAGTATAGATAACTTGCAGGTCAGATATTTTTTACATTAAGTATATCTAGGTATATCGAGAAAAATCACTAACAAATAAAACAAAATAGTTTGAACCACCCATAGTAGGAATAGGAGAAGGGCCCCAAATATCTGAGTGAATTAAATCAAAAGGTGTGGAAGACTAAGAGTTGCTATGATCAAAAGGTAAAGCGTGATGTTTAGCCAATTAACAAGATAAACAATCAATTTATTCTTGTTTAACAAAACCTAACAAGCCAATAGAAATTAGGGAATTTAAATGCCGAAAGAAAACATGACCAAGATGAGAGTGCCACAATTCATAATTAATTGTGACACCAAAACTAATGTAACTTAAAGGTAAACGAAGTGATGTAAGTTTAAATAGTCATCCCTCTTAAGCCTTGTCCCAAAGATCTGCCCCATCTTAGGATCCTACACATGACAACCACGATTTGAAAAATGAACATCAAGGCCAAAATCACATAGTTGGCCAATAGATATTAGGTTGAGTGACAACTTAGGAACTAAAAATGTATTTGGTAATGTAAGATTAGGTATAGACACATTACCAACATGATTAATAGACATAGGAGAATTATCAGCAGTGAGTATAGTGATTGCATGAAGAATTGGTTGTTTATTTTTGAACAAAGAAGACATATAGCTCATATGATTACAACAAGCAAAATCAAGATACCAAGAAGAGTTAATAACTGAAGTGACAGATAAGGCTAAGTTTTTAGAATTACCAGATTGAGAGGAAAGAAGTGCCTGTTTGAGGGTATTAATGTCTACTTGGTCTAGCAGAGTAGCAAGATTAAACTTAGAAGACTTAGTGGAATCTATAATGGAATCCGTAGTGGTTGCAGTATAAGTTTGTGCTGTTGTTGACCAAATTTTTTATGATCCTTTTTCGGTGGTTTAATTAGACATTTAGATATCCAATGTCCAGGTTTCTTACAATACTTGCAATTGCCTTTCCTTGGATGGTGGGAGCTTGTTTATCCTACAGTAACCAAGACAGTGTCAGATAAACGATGAGATTTAAGTGAGGCTAACCTAGTCTCTTCAGATATAAGTTTGGCAATAACAAACTCGATTTTTGGAAATAGGTCTCTATGTAAGAGAGATCCACACACTGGCTCAAATTCATAACGAAGTGACATTAAAAGTTTCATTACATTCATACGATCTTGTTGTGGAGTATATAACTCAGCATCTCTTGGATTATGCCATTGTGGTTAAGAGGTGGCAAATTGATCATAAATAGCTTGTAATTGGGAAAGAAATCAGATATGAATTGGTCAGCTTCTTGTTTTAAATGATGCAATTGCCCAAATAATTGAAACTGGTGAGCATCATTCGATGTAGAATATCGCTTGGCTAGCACATCCTACACTTCTTTTGCAGTATCAAAGTGACCAAAGTGTCGTTTAATTGATGGCTCACATGTGTTACGAAACCAGGTGAGAATTTGATGATTTTTGCAATCCTATTCTTCTAGTTATTCTTGGAAGTCCTCATGATTTTCTCCTTGTCTCTTTATGGGTTCAACAAAATCACCTATAACATAACACCATAGATTGTGACCTCATAAAAAACTAGACATTTCTTAAGCCCATAACACAATTAGTCCCATCAAATAGAACAATAAAAGTTTTGGAAATATCGTGTTTGTCGATAATCGTGAAGAATATAACAGATGCTCGGAAATACTGATAATGTCATTGATAATTGAAACGGAGCCAGCAAAAAAAATAAAACACAATCTGAGTGGACAAAGAGTGCAAGAAATTGAAGCTAAGTGAGAAGAAACGGTAACCAGGTAGAACGAAAGCTAAATGGCAGACTGATGCAGAGATGATGATCACAGATCCAGAGCAGAAATAGTAACTCGGCAGAAACAGTAACTAGACAGAATGGAAGTTGAATGCAGATGGATGTAGAACGGTAACCAGGCAGAACGGAGTTAAATGGAAGATGGATGTCGAACAATAGTCCATGATCTTGGGATGTTTAAAGCACTTGCCTATAGACTGCAACCACACTATAACAATGTGTCGCTGGAGTTGGTGGTGATGTAAGAGTGACACAATATGCAAATCACTTGTCCCTAGGCTTTGTGTCTTCTGGGTTTAGTGGCAAGGTTCAAACAACGTGTCTCTAGGTATGGTGGTGATGCAAGAATCAAACAATGGTAATGCCAAATTCAAAGCAGAGGAACAATATTGGGCTCTGATACCATGATAGAAGAAATAAAGAAAGCATATCTTTTCTGTATATATCAAATGTACAAGAGTGGCTCTATTTGTAAAGCTGTGAATACAAGAAGAAAAAGGAAATAATCAAAGATATAATTACAATTAATTATCCAGATATTCTATAAAATATTTTGTCATTATTATGTAATTACTATAGTTGACTAACATATATAAAGCTTAAGATAAGGTTAGAGGCTTATTTAAAAGTAGAATCGGTTATGGTATATCAATATCCTTGTGGCATGACAACTAATCGAAGGTTGGACCTCTTTTTGTGTTCCCTAAAATTTTTAATCTTAGAAATTTGTTTCCTCAAGCTGTCAAAGTTGATTCTTTCATTTCGAGTAATAAGTGACTCTATAGTATCCGAGGTTTTGAAGTTATTATGCCTATTTTACCTCGGTACAACCCTAATCAATAAAGTGAAGATGAGGTTATTGGTCTCTTGAAAGATTAGGATTCTTAAATTCCTCTTTTAAGAAGCACCTAGTAAATTCTTTGCCTCAAGTAAACCAATACAGTTTGGTTTAGAATAGATCATGTCCTCTTAGAGTTCGATTTATTATGTGGTTATTTTGTAGGAATAGGCTGCCAACTTTGGATGGACTAAGGTAGAGAGTAAATCTGGAGAAAATATGTACTTTATGTCAGGCTGCAGATGAATCTATAGATAATTTGTTCTTCAGTTGTAGATGCTCCTTAAAGCTATGGTAATTAGTGCAAATTTTGTTCTTTATAACCTATGTGGAGCAATCATGGTGCTTCGTTATATGGTAGAACCTTAGAATCTTTATAGGTGAAGGTAAAGAAGAGATAGATTTCATCTGGGATGCCACTCTATAGACAAAAGAGGTATTGCAAGTGCGAATGACAATTGCTTGGGAGCTATGAGGAGGTCTCTACACCTGCATTTATCTCTTCTAGTAGCTTAAGGAAAGTTAATGGTTCTCGGTTGATTAAGCTTTTCTCCTTTATTGTATTGTATTTTTAGCATTCTGTTTATCCTTCTAAGGTCCCCTATTGTTTGTTTTTCTTTGGATGCTTTTCTTGTAAAACCCCTTTTGGAGCACATTTTTTATACTTTAACTTAATTTAGTTTCCTTTTCAAAAAAAGAAAACAAAATAATATAAGTAGTGTGAGCTCTATGGCAATTAAGAGGGGGTGAATTGGGTATTTAAAAACTTTTAACTAATTAAAACTAGCAACCTAATTAAATTGGAAACTAAATGCAATCACTAAACAAAAATTCAACCTAAGATGGAATGAGAATGCAACTACCAAAATGAATGTAAAAAATTAAGATTTAAGACACACAATCAATAATAAATATAGGAGTTAAGATAAGGGAAGGACACAAGTAATTTAAAGAAATTCACCTACCTCAAAAATAGGCTACATCTTCTTTCCAAATACTTGTTGAATTTGTTAGTAATCAATCACAACAAATACAGTTTTCTTATAAGGTGAAGAGTAACATTTACAATTTTACTTTCCAATGGAGAAGAATAACCCAATAACAATCTTACTTTCTAAAAGTGAAGAGTAACCCTATCAAATACTCAATCTTATTTTTAAAGGTGAATAATAACCTTTACCAAATCTTTTCAAGGCAAAGAAAAGCCTCTATAACTTATAAATATCCAAATGAATCAATTCCCCCCAAATTCAAGTAACCAAATACACCTTAAATGGTGTTTCACTCAATGAACGATTAAACTAAAGGCTTTAGCTTTCAATAAACGATATGAGTGAATGATGACAATCTTGAAAACTTAAAAAAACTTAGTATAATAGAAATTATGCACAAAAAACGTGTATATATATATGGAAAATGACCAAAATGAGCTAAGCACAAAATCTGGATAGTTTAAACACTCTATAAATGTTCAGTTCAAAACACAAAAATAAATGCTTAAAAATCAAACTAAAAAATCCAGAGCACTCCTAACACCTTACGTAAAGTACACATAATAAATTTACGCACCCAAAAACTGATTTAAATGATAAAATTCGTGATTAAATGAAGAATATCAAAAAGTGGACAGTTTTGATGTATGAATGAACTAATTCGCACAAATGATGAAATAATCAACTAAAAATTTGAAACTAATATTATTCTAACTCCTAAAAACTTAAAAAAAAATTTAAAAATAATATCAAACACAAAGAAATAGATTAGCCAAGTTGAAATCAAAATTAAACTTAAACTAGTGAAAACATAAGTTATCTTGAAGTATTTGAATGTTCAAGCTCAAAGATAATTAATACAAGTCTTTAAAAATTAAAACAAAGCTTAAACACAATCTAGAGACTTTAAGCAAACTGAAAACTATAATCTCATGATTTTAGAAACTGATTTTATTAGCAGAAATTGAGATTCAAGTTATAATAGTCTCAACAGAGAATGTTTTGATAGATGAAGAAGTTCTAGCTTTAATCTGATTAAACAACCTCTCTAAAATGTAAAAGATAGATCAAATAAACTCTTAAACACTCAAGAAAGATTAATGGTGCCCTCTGGGTTTATCAATGGTGCCGTTAACAAACAAACATCCCACTGTTAAGGATGCTGGAAATAAAGAGTAAAACGACACCCTTGAAGCCCACCGTTTAAGGATGAACAACCTGTTGCTTTGCCTCTAAAAAATATGAAAAGTCTTCAAACTAACTCCAAAACTTTCAAAATAAATTCTCAAAAATAATTAAGACTTCAAAAAACTTTTAAGTCATATCTTAAGGCTATATGAATGATTAAAACTCTTCGAACAAATCAAAATCATGAATTGACCTTTGCAATGAAAAATTATGCAACTTTACATATCAAATGCAATGCATGATCAAAATTAAGTCTTTAAATCAATTGAATATCAAGTAAAACTTACAAACATATTTGAAATAACCTATCTAAGGTCTTGAAGCTTCAAAATCATTTGATCTTCTATTATCTTCAAATTTGACTTTTAAACTTCAAACTTTTCATATTGAATTCTACTTTAAACATACCTATCTTTGAATTTAACATCATACACTTAAATCATTAGTAATCAAACACGTTTTATTATCATCAAAATTAAGATTGGAACATCCCTTGGTTCAAAAAATAGTTTAGAAAATAAATAAAATAAAGATTGATTAAAGTTTGGTGAATACTAATAATATCAACGATTCGAATATTAGTTAATAGATAATTAGTATGTCTAAAATATATCATCACAAACAAAACTTGAATACTTATCTAGAAAACAAAAATAACATTTTAAAAGACTTGATGTTTTAGTTAATGCAAAACATAATCAAATTCTTTTTAATGGGAGAATTTTAAATGACTATTGAATCATCTCAAAAAGAAATAAGGACAAATAAATATAATATATAATCATCTATTTTATATACATTCTATCTTTTATTTTTCAAATATCAAGATGCATATAATTTTAACATGTATCAATGTAAGAAAAACTTCAAACAATCATGTAGATTACAAAATATCTCATTATCATTCATAAATATATTTGCATGATTTTTAAAAATAATCACTTACGGATCTTTTTTTTTTCCTGAAGTTATGAAGACTCATATAGAAGATCAATCTTTAAGAATAATTATCCAAGCCCTTCCTTTTCTTCTTTTAAATGAAAAATCGTATTGATTTTGTTGGATTCATATTATCAAATCCCATCATTTTTTTTAATTTACACTCTTTTATATATAAGTTTAAAAGTTACAAAACCTTTCAATTTCAAACTGACAGGACACATGCTTTCAATTAATCTCATCATAGGTAGATGTTATATTGCTATCATTTATATTAAGACATAAGTAGAGTTCTTTTGAGAGTACTTGAGCAAAATTTTAAATGGGACTTATATGCATATATATATATATATATATATAATACAACAATTTTAAGAAGTTGAAGTTTAATTTCAAAGTCACTTTCTTCTTTTACTCTTTTTTAACGTGGTAAAACTCAAAATGTTGTAATGATTATATCTTGCAAGTGTATTACTCTTCTCTAAATTTAAGTCAGTGCATCCTTTTTAAAAGATAAGAGCTAAACTTGTTTTTGAGCCACTTTTCTCGCTCATTTATGAACATAAATATACGAACCGTGGGTAAGTCTACATCAACGAGAGTTAAACAACATCATACTTCTACTCATCAGCAAACATCATTAATTGGGTACTATTTTTAACTTATACATGGAAATCAATAGATGTTTATTTATTCAAACCCATCTTAAAATTTTGTGAAAGACAAATCTTATTGCTTATCTCCTTTTCACGCTCATAATGAAACTTCTAATAAAGAAATTAGACAGGGTTCCAAAAAAAGTGCAGAAGAGGAGACATGACCTTAAAAGTTATATTTAAATTAATAATCTATAAATAATTCATAATAGACTTTTATTATATTTCAGTGCTTGTATCATTCATATTATTAATTGAAATACATAAAAATATACTTGTGGAATTTAGATAGGTTATTGTTAAGGATTACACGATTACCGCAGATATTATTGAAGATTACCATATTACTGCAAATATTATTGCAGATCAGTGCAGATTGATTACTGCAAATTACTAAAGCTTACTATTGTGATGTTATCTGTTGTTATTTGTTGTTATCTATCTTTAGCTCTTATCCTTATCACCAATACATACTTATCTCATATTGTATAATTCTATATATAGCAATGTGATGTACTTAAAATATATACAGTGAAATGAATATTATTTTTTCAGTCCTAAATTCTCGGATTATACATGGTATCAGAGCCATAATGACTTCACATACCAGCATGCAACTTTTTCCTCCTTCTTCTGCCTCTTCTTCCCCTTCATTAATGCAACCTAAATCAATTTTGCCATAAAACTAACCTCCAGAAATTACTTAGCATGGAAAACTCAACTGCTTCCCTTATCAAATTTTCAAAACTTAAGAGTTTTGTTGATGGCACGACAACTTCTCCTCCTAAAACAATTATGTCCAGTGATAATCCTCCATCTCCTATTGATAAGCTCACCTATCAATAATGGTTTCGAAAAGAACAAATGTTACTCTCATGGCTTCTTTCTTCTCTAATCGAAGAAGTGTTCCTATATGTTATTAGCCTTTCATCCTCTCCAGCCGTATGGATAGCTTTATCTTATACTTTTGAAGCAGTTTCTCAAACAAAACAGTTGCAGCTGCATATCGAACTCAAAGAATTTAAGAAAAATGATCTCTCTATTACTCAATATCTTCTCAAACCCAAATTTCTTACAGGTGAATTGACCGCCACTTGTAGAACGTTAACACTAGCAGAATTCAATGCCATTGTTTTCCGTAATATTGGTTCTGAATTTCGAGAAATTGTTTCTAGACTTAACCTGCGTGCTACACTAATCACATTCAATAAACACCACAGTCAATTTGTTGCTCATGAGCTGTTAACCAAGAGTTATCTATCTGAATCTCACCTTGCAAATATTGCCTATCAACCACCACTATTACCGACACCACAATCTCATCAACAGCTATCTCGATTTATAATGATCAATCCTATCTATAACTCTTCTAATAGGAGACGTAGAGGAGTTGCTTGTCAAATTTGTGGATTTAATAACCATACTTGTTAAAATTCATCATCAATTTTTAATGTAGTAGTTGTAAAAGAGTGTGGAATTGTTAGTCTACTTAATTACTAAGGTGTGTGTCTTGTTTTAAGTGTAACTTCTTAGCTATAAATAGGTGTGGCATTTAAGCATTTAAGCATC
>JAOXYD010154097.1:0-10424 GCA_028565735.1 Pinacopodium congolense | reverse complement strand
GGTAGGGAAGAAAATGAGATGCACGACTGCATGTGCCCCATCTTGTCAAATAATTTCTGATGCAAGCATATGTAATGGAAACATCTGGCATGTTCACTAATTTTTTTATTTATTAAAATTGAAATAAAATAACAATTATAAATAAATTTTCTAATTAAAAGAACTAATTAGTTGAATAAAAAATAAAATATTTTTATAATTCAAATAAAAATTAAAACTTAATTTTCTAATTAAAATAAACTAATTTTTTAGATAAATAAAAATTATAAATAAATTTTATAATTAAAATAAAATTAGAAATTAGTTTTCTAATTAAAATAAATTAATTTGTTTAGTTCAATTAAAATTAGATATTAGTTTCTAACTAAAATAAAATTATTAATAAATTTTCTAATAGTTAACTAAAATTAGAAATAGGTTTCTAATTAGAAAGAAAAATTGGAAATAAGTTTTCAAATGGAAAATAATCAATTTGTTTAGTTGAAAAAAATTAGAAATAAGTTTCTGTTACAATAAAATTATAAATAAGCTTTCCAATTGAAATTAAAGTTGAATTAAAATTAGAAATAAGTTTATAATTTAAAAAAATTACAAATAATTTTGCTAATTAAAAATAAACTAATTTCTTTAGTTGAATATTATTAGGAATAAGTTTTTATTACTTGAATTATCTTAGAATTTGGAAATTGGTATTTAATTATTATATGAATAATGATTGACCACATATGTAATATTTTGATTTCATATGTAATTTAATTCCAATTATTCACTTTATTTATGAACCATAGGACAATAATGTACAACTATAATATTTCTCTTTCACTATATAAACTTAGCGTTTTGAACATAGTTACTATATCATAAAACATTGTCATTGAATTCAAAAAGAGAAAAAGATTGAATGGTGACAATTATAAGATATGGAACATGAAAATCCAATATATAATATAAGAGCAAGAGGCTCTAGTATGATTAAACAAAGCTTGGATGTTCTGGAGTAATATGGCATAACATAAAAGGCAACCATGATGCATACAAAACTTGGAAGAAAAAGAATGCATCAGTTTGCATTACATTGCTGAGCAATATAAATAATGACATTATGTGCAAGTTCAAGAAATATGAATATGTTAAAGATATGTGTTCTGATTTAGGTGCTCATTTTAAAAGAACCTATATAGCTAAATTAAGGTCACTTGTTATCAAGTTTGACACTTATAAGAAGTATCCCAATCAAGCAATGCAAACATGATAATTGAGTTATGAGCTACTAGTCATGAATTGTTTGACAAATAACAAGTCCAAGCTCTTATTCGCTCTTTAACTCAGAGTTAGGATTATATAAAGATGTATTTGATGCATTAATGAAAACATCAAAATGATGGAGGACACTACAGATCATCTCATGTTAGAGAGAAAACGTCTTAATGTTTCTATGATAACTTATGAGGTGTATGTTGTTGATTCTAGCTCATATAGTGCCATGAACAAGAAGCATAAGCATTATGAAGGGTTTAACTGGAAAATAAATAGCATGCTTAACAACAATATTCAAGAATTGAAAAAGACCAAGTGGAATCAATATTGAAAATAAAAATATCTTTTAGAAAGATAAACATAAAAAGGATTAGATGTTATAAATGTGACATTAAAGGTCATTTAGCTCACAATTATGGTGAGTCTAAAAAGGATAGAATCCTATAGCATGGACATTTGTTTTGTGAATGTCTATCTTTTTAACTGAATCATATCCTTTATGGATAAAAAATTCAGAAGTAACTTTCATATAGCAAAATATGGGAATACCTTTGTGGAATTGTATAAAGTCACACTTGGAATAAAATGGATATAGTGGAGATAACTCAAGGGTTGTTAAACAAGAGATCCACACATGAAATTTAATCATATTTTGTGACTATTCTCTAACCCTACATGAAGTATTATATGTTATAAAAATTCGAAAGAATCTTGTATTTGTATTGGTTAACTAGCTAAACTTGATTTTAATATAAACTTCCTCAATGGTATAATGAATTTGAATCTCAATAACATTTACTATGGTTATAGTATTATATTGGATGATTTCAATGTTCTAGACATTGATGATGCAAGTAAAAATATTAGTTATTATTTATTTGTTTCATCTAGTAATTTCAACGTTGATGCACTTTTATGGTATGCTAGACTATATCACATTGGCCAAATTCAAATAAGTCAATTTGTAAGAGAAGGCATATTAGGTGATTTAAATCAAGTAGATATAACTACTTGTGAACATTATCTAGACGATAAAATAGCATGAAAACTATTTGGAAAGGGAGCTTGGGCTTTATATCCATTAAAATAATTTATTTTGACATCTATGATCCTATAAAGGAAGAGTAAGATATGGGGCTATGTATTTCATCACTTTTATAAATGACTATAGTTGGTATGGTCACATTTATTTGATTTCTCATAAATCAGAAACATCTAATTTCTTTATAAAGCATATGAATTTGGTAGGAAATTAATTAGATAAGAAAATAAAAGTAGTAAGGACTGATGAAGAATGGTAGGGTTTATTTCGTATGATTTTTTGTGGTATCTTAATGTTGATTAACCCCTATTTTTATGCCTAATTGATTTATTTGTTTCTTGAATTATTTAATTTGTAGATTTTAATGGAATTGAAGTGAAAATAAATAAAAATGTCAAGATTGGAGAAAAAACGGGAGTAAAACAGTGTAACAATTATCTTTACATTTAACTCTTCAAAACTCGCGTTTAACTCCTTCTCTAGGACTTAAACGTGGAAAGTAAAATGACGTCATTTAACTCCTCTTCAAGCGTCGTATAAATAGCAGTCAAACTCTTTCCAGCTGGATCTCCCTCCTTCCCACTTGCTCTTAACATATAAAATGGGTGTCTGAAGCTAAAAATAACAAGAATAAAAATAGAGAACATGAGAATTGAGAGCAACATGAGATCAACCTTAGTTCTAAGGTTCTTTTCTCTTGTTCTTCATTTTTCTGATCTTGTTTTATAGATTTGAGTTAATGTTTTAAGGATTGTTCGAACTCCAACACATTATTCAAACTTTCAAACATGTTTGTAGCCTTTTAGTGGTGCATTCTAAACTTGTTCTTACATTAAAACCACTTATTTTTATCATTTATTCAATAACATGTTGAATATGATGAGAATGCCTTGTTTTTTGCTTTAAATGAGTTTTTTATTCGAGTTTTGGTTAGGAAATGGTTATGAAATGATCTGAATATATGTTGAGTATGATTTATTACATGATTAAAGGTTGTCTTTTTCTTAAATAATGGGATTAATGTTTATTCTAAAATAAACACTTAGAATAAAGTTAAGAAACAACTTAGGATTAGAAAAATCTACCTATTTTGTTGGAAAAATCATTAAGCAACCTAATTTAAATCATTGAGTGACCAAACTTTGGTTTATCTTGAGGGTTATAATCTGAAAATTGGAAATTTTTAGGTTAAGCTTCCTAAACTTCAAGCCTAATGTTTAAGATTGATGAATGACAAACTTCAACTTAAGTAATTAGAGAAAAAGCATTATCTTAACTATAACATTTCTTTGATTTAGTTAGGTGACCTTAGGACAAGTCTTTAAATCCATAATTAATCATGATTTTAACACCTGGAAACAAGTGAACATCTTCCATATAGGCCTTACACCTTTTACTTAATGCATTATAGATGCTACAACTGGAGGAAGTTTCATGCATAAAACTCCAGAAGAAGTGTACAATTTAATAGAAGAGATGCCGACTAATAGTTTCCAATATAATTTACAACTTCATCTTAGAAAGCCATTAAGGGTGTATCCTATCAATGATATAGTTGCTTTATTAGCCCAAATGGATGTGTTAAACACTAAATTGAATAGTTCGGTAGTGGAGTTAGAAGTAGTGGATTTAGGAGCCAAGATGAGTGCGACCATTATGGTAGTTCTTCCCATGCATTTTTAGATTTTCAAGTAAGTAGTCCATTTACCAAAGAACATAAGTAAGCCTAATATGTTAATTATAATAGGCAAAGGAATGATCCTTATTCAAACATCTACAACCCAAGATGGAAGAACCACCTAACTTTTCTTAACGAGATAATTGAAATACATACCAATCCCCAGCCAACCTATAGAGAGCCCCACCATCTAACTTTAGAGCCAATCCACCTCCACTTGAGAAATCAAGTTTAAAAGAAACTATGTTAAAGTTTATTCTGGGAAATGAGTCTCGATTACAGAACTATGAAGCAGCAATTAAAAATTTAGAGACTCAAGTTAGCCAAATTGCTTAGTTTTTGCAATAATGGCTTCCTAGTAAGCTACCAACCCCATCGGAAGCTAATCCTAAAGATCATGTAAAGGCCTTTACTCTCATAAGTGTTAAAGAAGTGGAGAATAGGGAAGTAAAAAAGAAGAAGGAAGTGCAATTTAATGAGAGTAATGAAACAGTGGTGGAAGCAATACAAAGAAAAGAAAAGGGGAAGGAAGTTGTTAGTGAAATTAGGAGCAATGTAAGGACTCCATAGCACAACTTCCAAGATATGCAATATTTCTAAAGGACATTCTATCAAACAATAAAAATTTAAAAGATTATAAAACTATTAAGTTGACTTAAGAGTGTTTTGCATTTCTCTTAAATAAGCTACCTCCTAAGTTGAAGGACCTTATTAGCTTTACTATTCTTTGTTCTATAAGCAATTTGAAAATAGAGAGAGCACTGATGGACCTAGGAGTTAGTATCAATTTAATACCTTTCTCTATCTTTAAGAAATTAAGATTGGAAGAACTAGATCCCACAACAATTTCATTGTAGTTAGAAGATCGTTCTATCCCTTATCCACGATGAATTATTGAGGATGCGTTGGTTAAGGTTGGTAAATTCATTTACCTGATAGATTTCTTAGTGCTTGATATGGAAAAAGATCATATGGTGTCCATTATTCTTGGACAACCATTTATAAAAACAACAAGGTTGCGAATTGATGTGCATGGCAGAAAATTGATTTTGAAATTCTAGGATGATGAAGTGGAGTTTGACATGTTTAAAGCAATTCAACACCCTTTGGATCATGATTGTTGCAACTTTATAAGCATTAGCCATTTTGAGAGTGCCCCTCCTATTTTCTTGTGTTCTAATCCTTTGCAAAAGGTGTTAAATTATTATAAGTACATAGATCTTGAAGAAGAAGAAATTATTGAAGTTTTAGGTGCCTTTAAAGCAAGTAAGTTATCCTTTGGTTGGCATCCATCTAGAAAGTTTGAAATTTTAGAAAGGCCAATCAAGCCTTTACTCAAGTCATCAATAGAGGAGCCACCCAAATTAGAGCTTAAACCTCTTCCGTCACACCTTAAGTATGCATTTCTAAGTCCTTCATTGCAATTACCTATCATTAGTTGATCATCATTGACTGAAAATATGGACGATAATTTGTTAAGGGTACTACGAGACCATATAGGAGCCACTAGTTGGACCACTATAGATATTAAAAGATTAAGTCCTTCCATCTGTACTCATAAAATTTTTATAGAAAAAGGAAGCAAACCATAAGTCCAACCGCAATAAAGACTAAACCCAAACATGAAAGAAGTAGTAAAAAATAAAGTGGTGAAACTCTTAGATGCTAAAATAATTTTTCCTATCTCTGATTTAGCTTAGGTTAACCCAGTTTAAGTGGTACCAAGAAAGGAGGCATTATAGTGGTTCAAAATGACCAAAGTGAGCAAATAATAACAAAAAAAGGTAAACGATTAACGTATGTGTATTGATTATAGAAAATTAAATAACTCTATCAAAAAGGACTATTTCCCACTACCTTTCATTAATCAAGTCATAGAAAGGTTAGTTAGGCACAGTTTTTATTGTGCATTAGATAGGTACAATGGTTACTTGCAAATTATAGTAGCCCCTGAGGATCAAGGGAAAACAATCTTTACCCCACCACTTTCCATCGTTGCACGATAGTTATATTCTCTGTATGATTGAATCTTGCATCAAAGTATTCATAGATGATTTTTCATTATTTGGCACACCTTTTGATTCATGCTCTGAAATTTTGGATAAAGTACTTAAAATATGTTTAGAAACAAATTTGGTGCTAAATGAAAAGCTGCCATTTTATGATTCAAGAGTGTATTGTACTTAGCCATAAAATATCAAGTAAGGGCATAGAAGTAGACCCAGCTAAGATAAATATGATTTCTCAACTCCCACCTCCAAATTCAATCAAAACAGTTCAAATTTTCTTAGGTTATCCTAGTTTCTATTAAATGATCATTAAATATTTTTCTAAAATAACTAAGCCTCTTACTAATCTTTTAACCAAGGATGTCATATTTCATTTTTATGATAAGTGAATGCATTCGTTTAAGCTATTAAAGGCTAAGCTTACAAGTGCGCGAATCCTAGTCTCACTCAAATGGTCTTTGCCTTTTGAGTTAACATGTAATACAAATGATTTTGCAATTGAAGCAGTTCTGGGGTAAATGAAGGAAAAAATATTTCATATGATTTTATGCAATTATGAGACTCAAAAGAACTACACTAGGAATACAAAATAAATGTTGAATATTATAATTTTTGTATTTGATAAATTCCAATCTTATTTGGTTCTTTCAAAGATGATAATATTTACTGATCATTTGGCATTGAAATATTTGATAAATAAACTTGATTCAAATCCGAAATTGATCAGATGGATCTTGTTGTTGCAAGAGTTTAACATAGAAATTAAGGACAAGAAAGGTGTTGAAAATTTTTTCGTCAGTCACCTTTTTAGGTTAATTGAGGAAGTTATAGAATAAGGAGAAAATCAGGATATTAAGGAAGTGTTTCTTCAAGAGCATTTGTTAGCAATAAAGGAACATTTGCCATGGTACTCTAATTATGCTAATTATCTAACAAGCAATATCATTCCTCGTGATTTTTCTTATCAGCAAAGGAAGAAATTCTTATCTGTTATTAGAAACTTGCTTTGCCATTGATCCATTATTGTACAAGATTTGTAGAGATGGAATTATTAGAAGATGTATTCCTTATGATTAAATGTCTTCTATATTAGATCATTGTCATTCCAAGGAAGTAGGACGACACTTTGGGCTAACTAGAACTGCACATAAGGTCTTAGATCCTAGATTCTATTAGCCCACTCTTTTTCAGGATGCATTTGATCATGTAAAATCTTGTGATAATTGTCAAAGAACTGGAAACATTTCTAGGAGATATGAAATACCTCTCAATAACATTTTAATTTGTAAAATTTTCGATGTTTGGAGAATTGATTTTAAGGGAACCTTCCTAAATGATATGCCAGTCAATATATTTTAGTCACAGTAGATTATGAAAACAAATGGTTTGAAGTCATAGCATTGCCCACTAATGAAGAACAAACTGTGGTGAAGTTTCTAAAAAAAATCTATTCAAGGTTTGGTACACCTCGAATGATAATAAGTGAGTGAGGATTGCATTTCTGTAATAAACAATTTAATTCCCTCCTATCTAAGTATAGTGTAACTCATAAAGACACCACACCTTATCATCCATAGACTAGCGGTCAAGTGGAAGTTTTAAATCGAGAGATTAAAAAATTATAGAAATGATCATTAGTGCGTCTATAAGAGATTGGTCTTTGAAATTGAATGATGCACTATAGGCATATCACACTACATTTAAGAGACCTATTAGTATGTCTCCATATCAATTGGTTTATGGTAAGTCCTGCGATTTACTTGTTGAATTAGAATACAAGGCATTTTAGGCAATCAATTTTCTAAATTTTGACTCAAAGAAAGTTAGCGAGAAAAGATTATTACAATTAAATGAGATAGATAAATTTCATCTTGACAACTATGACAATGCCAAACTTTATGAGGAATGAATTAAGAAATGACAAGACAACAATATCATTCCTTACGAGTTCAGAATTGGTGATAACATTTTGATTTATAAATCGCGTTTAAGACTTTTTCCTAAAAAATTACGATCTCGATGGACTTATCTTTATGATGTGCATAATATCTATCCTTATGGTACCATTGAAGTTTCTAATGATCAATCATCTTTTAAAATCAACAGATGAAGATCCAAACTCTATTTACCTAGTAGGGCCAATGAACCTATTGAGATTCTTGTCCTCTCCAACCCTCACTAGGCTTGTCCTATCTTCAAATTATCTACATAATTGTGTGTGATTCCTTTCTTTTTCTTTTTCTCTTTAATTTTCCTTTTCTTTCTTTTTAAGGGTTTCATTCTCTAGTTGTTTTTATTTTAATTTATTTCTTTTTAATTTCTTAATTTTCAACTTATTTCTTCTTAATTTAAGTTCCTTTCTAGCTTTAGATTGCTTATTTGATTTTATTTTAGTGTGTTTTTAATTATTTTTTTTTCAAGCTTTAGTTGTTTAAGTAAGCTCTTTTCATTCCTTTAGCTAGTTTTTTACTTAATTTTTATTTTTTGATCTGCTTATGTGAGGATTAGTTTTCTTTTCTCTTTAAGTCCCTTTTAGATTTTTTAATTTGTTTTTGAAGTGTTTTCCCTAAGCCTTTTGTAAGTTTTCAATTTAGCTTTTCTAGTTTATAGTTTAGCTTTCCTTTAAAATTTCAACCTCCTTAACCTATTCTTCTTTAGTTTTAGTGTTTTTTAAGCCTTTCCTTTAGCAATTTAATTGTATAATCCTTTAATCTTTGCCTAGTATTAATTTGGTATTAATTAATTAACGATTTAAGATAAAAATTCAAGTTTAAAATTATTCTGCAGTAGTAAAATGGCAGGGTAAAACGATGGTGTATAACCTGTTCAAGCTGCCATTTAAGTTTGCCTGGGTATTTAAATGGCAGTAGTTAAATGGTGCCAATTAACTCACCGGACTGCCTTTAAGTCCTTGATAAACACAAAAAACGGCGTCATTCCACTGTAGCATCATCTTCTTCCCTCTTCTCTTCTCCTTTGCACCTTTAATGCCCCTTATGCCCTAATCCATCAATTTCTTTGTCAATTCTTAACCAAACTTTGCAATTTAAGGCTCATTTTATTGATAATTCAGTGCTTTAACTAATTTACCTAGAAATCTACCAAACAAACGCAAAATCCCCTAAAAAATACATCACACTCGTCACAGGTGCTATTCATGTATAATATAAAATTTTCAATTTTTCAGGTGTTTAAAGGCTTATTTTTCAATTATTTAGTACTATTAGACTCCTTTAATCATTATCTATCTTTTGGTACTAATTTTGTGTATTAATATTTTTGTCAACAATTGGGAATTTTCTAGGTCTCTTTAGCATATTTTGGTATCGGTCAATTGCTTGTTTTCTTATTTTAGTCCATTTTTTACCTCTAAACGCTATATTTAGTGCATAGCCTTTACTCGATATGCCTCTGAGACAATTCCAAAGCACCTCGATCTCTCAAAAGAGACTTGGACACAATGATTCTTGTTTCTCACGTCGAGAGAATGCAGAATGATTCGAGAGTCATCTCCTAAACCAATTCATCATAGAGAGGTCTTTAACGCCTACCCTACATGCTGACTTCGATTCCCTAGGATATGACCTAGCATTAGTTCTTGTTGGTTCCCACTACCTGCTACTAGTTTGAGAATTATATTCCAATATAGACATGAAGGAAAGCGATGATCTTCTTAACATTTGTTCTATGGTGTAAAGTACACCTATCTTAATTAATCGTGCTTCAGTTTCTTCACTGCTAGGTATACCGGATATTGGAGATCCATATGATCATGAGCGGATAAGATTCAAGGTGATAGGGTGGAATCAGATCTTGATTTCTTAATCGAGGTGGCTCAACCTGATTTAAACATCATTAAGCCACAAGGTAAGTGCAACTATCTAACCTCTCAACTTTCTATTCAAAAAAGGATATTTTTCATTCTTTTAGGCTTCAATGTGACTCCTCATGTGAGTGAATTAAATGAGATCAGGTATGATTATATCTATATTTTACACAAGATATTCCATGGGTTAAGATCAATAGAGGGTCTTTCCCTGTCCGCCTTTATTTTGCAAAGCATTTGAAATGTGGTCTGATATAAGTATGCACACAAGAATTTTTGTTTTCCTGTACTTTTAAATAGGATCTTCCAAGAGTTTTTGGTGTATTTTGAGGGACAAGTTGTTTTACAGCCTCATCCTACTTAAATTATTGGATATCATCTATTGAAGCTTTGGCAATATGTGTAAATCATCCTACTTAAATTATTGGATATCCTCTATTGAAGCTTTGGCAATATGTGTAAATGGGTGGTGAGTGGCAAAATTTGATTTGGAGACCTCTTCAGGGCACCAAGCGAGTAGATGACACTAATGCTCTTACGTCTACACCTTTTATAGCACCTAAGGAAGGCATGGATGAGGTTTCTTCTAAAGCCACTTCTAGTTTCTATCGT
>JAOXYD010154077.1:0-10425 GCA_028565735.1 Pinacopodium congolense | reverse complement strand
GGACTAATTAATAGAAATTAGTAGTGGAGTAATGACAAGGAATTGGTGATCAAGAATTAAAATGGATAAAGGAAGTGATGAAAAAACTGTATGCGAGTAATACATATTGAAATATGTGAAGCTTAACCAAAACTTTAGGAGACACAAAGGAAATAAACCTAAGAGATAAATAAGTTTCATGAGATGTTTAAACATTATGTGTTTTTACATAAAGAACAATTAGAACCTCAATCCCTAAATGTCTTAGTCGAAGGCCTATTTGGAAACTTAAAAAGTGATTAGTTAACTCCCAATTGAGATCCACCTTTATATAGATCCCATAAGATTTGACAAAACTGAATTTCAAATTTTTGTGATAATATACATATTGAATCTACAAGGCTAACTAGTTGTTTAAAGTTGATTGTACTCGAAAGGATATAAAAGCTAAGATAGTGAAGGTCCACATAAAAAAATACGACAAAATGGTATCAGTTGTACATGAGGTACAAAATGACTTTAAAAGAGCCATTATAGGGAGGATCCATAGTCATACTGATATAAAGATTTGGGAATGATGCATTTAAGGAACTGGTAAGAAATTTTAAATAGTTGTATCAGTTTTGAATAATCAAGGAGTTTTGTGCTTTATTTGATGGAAATCCTAACTGGTTGTAAAAACAAAAGCTTATTTAATTGAGCTTTTCTTAAAAGGACTCAAACCTGAAATTGAATTACTTTTAAAATTGTTAAATCCATATATTTTGCATCATGTTTATATATTGGTCAAAAGATAAGTAATAATTTATGCTTACTACATTTTGATTAGGATGGAAAAACCAAGATTAATGTTACCAATAACTCATTATAGCTCACCAACTACTTTATTGATGCTATTACCTCCAGTAGGTATATTAAGGAAGAATTATTCTAAAAAATCAACATATGAACAACATAAACTTTAAAGTATCAAGGAATTTGAAGAATGAAGATCCAATGGATTATGCTTATGGTATAATGAGAAGTCATATTTACAAAAAAAAAAAGGAATCTATTTATGGTAGAAGATGAGGAACTAAAGAATGAGAGGAAGAAAAGACAAGATAAGACTAAGAGTAATCAAGGAGAATGCAACAAACCATTACCGTATAGGTAATGTTTAGAGTACCTCTTGAGGATTACAGGTAAATAAGAATCATAAGGGAACAAAAAGATAACCTTTTGTACATTTTAATATACAGTAGGAGCACACACAATTTTATTAATGAAACATAAAGAGAGACATATAATTGTGTAAAAGTAAAAAATATCAAGGTAATCTTGATAAGAGTTCATTTCATATGGTTTTTCATGATATTTGGTTATGAATTCATTCTTATTCTTTTCTTAAATTTTTTAATTTATGTTCTTAATTGTTTAAATTGTAAATGACGACTCAATTGGAATGGAAATAAAGGAAAAATGTGAGGAATAAAGATAGATCAGGAGCAAAATGACATGTCTAAACAGCCTCAGAGTTAACCCCTTAAGACTAATGTTTAACTCTTTTTTGGGACTTAAATGGCGGTGATATTATGGAGCCGTTGTAATCCTTTTCAAGTGTTATTTTACTAGCAATTAAGACAAAATCAACTGGATCTCTTAATCTAATTGGGTACAACTTGCCAACTTGTTCCTACACCTCTCAGACATATATATTGAAGTGTTAAACACATCTTCAGTAGCTTGGAATAAAGAGAACATGAAATTTTGGGATTGTTGAAGTTCATAAATGTGATTCAAGCTTGTAAACGTGTTTAGGGCCTATTTATGGTGCACTCTAAATTGTTTTTCCATTTTAAATACATATTTTGTTATCATTTATGTAAGAACATAATGAATACTATGAGAACGATCCATTTCTTACTTCAAATGAGTGGCTGAATCTATTTTTGGTTTGGAAATGCTTTTGAAATGATTTAAAGATGTGTTTAATATGATTTCATGCATGATTATGGGCTGTTATTTGTTTAAGTATGAGACTAATGCTTATTCTAAACTAAACATTTAGAATAAAGTTAAGAAGCAAGTTAGGATCCGAGAAATCTACTTAATTTATTGGACAAATCCTTAAGCAACCTGATTTAAGTCATTGAATAACAATAATTTGATTTATCTTGAGGGTTATAATCTGAAAATAGGAAATTTTCAAATTATACACTCTTTTGAGCTTCTAAAGGCTAAGCTTACAAGTGCACCAATTTTAGTTTCACCAGATTAGTCTCTACCTTTTGAGTTAATATGCAATGAAAGTGATTTCGCCATTAGAGTAGTTCTTAGGCAAAGGAAGGACAAGATATTCCATTCTATTTATTATTTAAGTAGGACATCAAATGATCCCCAAAATAATTATACAACGATTAAGAAAGAGATGTTGGTTGTTGTCTTTGCTTTCGATAAGTTTTGTTCTTATTTAGTTTTATCAAAGGTGACAATGTATACTAATTATGTGACATTGAAATATTTAATACATAAACTTGATGCAAAGTCGAGATTGATCAGATGAATCTTATTGTTGCAAGAGTTTGATATAGAAATCAAGGATAAGAAGGTGTTAAAAACTTTGTTATTGACCATCTTTCAATTTTAAATGAGGAAGTAATGAACTTTTTTATTAACCATCTCATGATGAATTGGAATTCTAGTATTGCTATTATAGCTTTATTATCACAGAATATCTCTCTTGTAGTCTCTTGTTCTTGAATAAAAGCAGTAAGTAACCTTTTTAACTATACTACTTGACATATTGTCGATGTTGCAATAATGTGTTTAGCCTCAAAGGATGATAAAGTTATAGTTATTTGCTTAAGTTTCATTCTATTGTTCCAAATCTGAGAGTGCAAGTACTTTAAAAAAAATTTCTTTTACTATCTAAAGAACCTGTTTAATAACTATTTATGAAGCCAAACAACTTGAAATCACCCTCTTAAGTGCACTAAATTCCAAATTCCATCATTCTAGCTAAGTATTGTAAGATCCTCTTTGCGAATCCAAAATGATGCTTTGTAGGATTATGTTGCTACTTAGTCCATAAAAGGCTTTTTGTAATTTATGCACTTGATTTTTTTACTAAAAATAATAAAAATCTTTGAGATAAATAATAAAAACTTCCTCTTTTAAATATCCATTTAAGAAAGAAAACTTAATATCAAATTGATATATAAGTCACTTCAATTGTGTAGTTAAAGTAATGAATAATCTTACTGTTTCAATATGAACAGAAGGAGAAAATGCTTCCTTAAAATTAATACCTTGTTGTTATGCATATTTTTTTTACAATGAGTCAGGCTTTATGTCTTTAAATGTTTCCATCAGCATGATATTTTGTCTTAAAGATCTATTTTAGGACAATTGCATTTTTACTTAGAGGAAGCTTCATTAATTTCAAAGTTTGATTTTTCTTGATTGCTATTGACTCTTCTTTTATCAAAGTTCTCCATTCCTCTTTTTTAACAGCTTCTTCAAAATAAAGAGGATTTGACACAATCAAAGCAAATGATCATGATCTATATATATTTTCTTGAATGACCTGAATTTTCTTCGTGGTGTTGAGTAACCTGAAGAGCTAGAACCGCTTCTATAAGTTCCTTGAACTTCCTGAAATTTTCAAAAGTCTCTTATTTATTTTATAGAAAATATACCTAGCTTATATAACTGTAATCATTAGTTATCAAGAAAATATATCAACTTCCTTCAAGTAACTTAGTATTCATTAGACCACATAAATCGATGTATACCAATTCTAAATACTTTGAAGTCCACCACAATTTTCCATTAGGGAAGGATTTCCTATTTTTTTAACATATATATAACTTTCACATAATTCAAAACCATTAATCTTAAACAAACCCTAGACCATATTTTTCTAAAATAATAATTTCAAATCTTTACCGTTTAAATGCCTATAACACTAATGCCATAATTTAGAATGATTTTCTTTAATAACAAGGGCATTACTTCTAATTCATGAAACTTTAAGAGGAAATATTTTATTCTCTGCCATGTGAATATTAACAATAACTAGAGAAGATTTTTTGTTTTCTTAGTAATGCATAAGGAATCATCACACGTAAAATAAAAAATCCACTCTCAATCAATTGTTTAATACTTAACAAATTATATGCCAAATTGAAAATAAAGTAAACATCATGTAGAAGCTTAAAATTCTCATTACTAGTTTTTAGTGCAACAATACCTTCCCCAACCACATAAATCAGATTATTATCACCAAGTCATATAATTATTTTGTATGACTCATCAAACTCCTTAAAAATATATTTCATATTAGATATATGGATAGAATAACTGTTATCCAAAAATGAAATCTTACTTGATATTGTATTTTTATTTGAATAAACAAAAAGTAACTTATTATCCTCTTCTTTTTCTCCTACATAACTAGCTTATTTTTCCTTTTGCCAATAATTTGGTTCAATATTGCCAAAATTCATGTAATGGTAACATTGCACTCTACTCATGTTGCCTTTATTTAAGTAAGTCGTTTGCATTTATTTAGAATGCTCATCAAACCTTCCTCTTTTTATTCCTCTGTCTATGCTTTTTTTATGACCCTGCCTTAAAAATTCACTTGTTCCACGTCCTTTAGCTATATATCTTTCTGGCCTGTCATATGTCACATCCTCATCTTTCACTTGAAATGCCTTTTCCTCGTTCTTCTTAGATCTTTTATTGTTCCTAGCCCCATATGTTAGCAAAGATCCCATTAGCTCATCAAATGCAAAAACAAATAAATCCTTTGACTCTCCTATTATTGTTACCACACAATTAAACTTAGAATATAATCTTCTAAAAAAATTTTAAACCATTTTTATTAGAATATTATCTCAGCATGATCTCATTTGACTAATAATACCATTTGTTCTAGAGAAAAAAATCTTGAACAAATTCATTAGACTTTATGAACAAGGTTTTAAACTCACGATGTAAGGATTGAAGCTTCATAATCATTAGCTTCTAAGAACCATGAAACTTATGTTCCAATATTTTCCACACTTCTTTTGACATTCTTGCTGTAACAATTCAAGAAAACATTATCTCATTCACTACTTATTAAATAACAAATAACATATTTGAGTCATTCTTCTTATTCTCCTTAAACATTATTTCTTCATCTTTCTCTAGATATCCTTTATCAACCAAGTCCCATAAATCTTAAGACATGAACAAGGTCTTCATTTTTATGCTCCAAACGTCATATGATTCCCTGACGAAAATCAACAAAGAAGGATAGGACATACTTAAAACAGTAGCTCTGTTCACTACCATTTTAAAGAAAATTTTGTGATATTGGCTTTGATATCAAACTATTGGAACAAAAAATACAATAAAAAATTGATGCAATAAATATGCAAAACAAAATTGCAAAAAAAAAAGGAATGCAGAACAAGAATATAGAGTATAACAAAAGGTGAAAATTTTCTATTAAATCTGGATGCATTGAAGTTTAGTAAATGCCCATAAATAGACATACGTACAAATAACAAACTCCTAAAATTGTTTAGTGAAAAAACCCATTATTCAGTCAAACCTAAAAAAATAGGACAGACTCACTAATAGTTAAATAGTAACTCACTAACAAGTAAACAATAATCCACTAATAGCTAATCAATAACCCGCTAACAATTCCTAGTTCTAAAAAACTTGGAATATTCTAAACAAATTTCATTTAATTTTCAATAGGTTTTTCATGCCTTTAAAATTTAATATATCTTTATGTGTATTCCTGAGCATCATTTTTCATGGTTAATCAATAATGTCATTGTTTTAAAATCCTGTGGGATAAGATTAGACATATTATGTTCATACTCTTACTTTTAATTTTATCATATTTTAATGTGCTTTTTAAGTGAAAACCTTTTTGCAACTAATGTGTTTTTTTCTCTTTTGAGGTGTATTGTGCACTAATTTCCTATATATTGATCTCTAGATCTATAAAGAACATTAGAGTTCCCTTTTTTGACAAAATCATTTTTATACTAAGAAATACATATCTAAAAGAAGAGAAAAAAGTTTAGAGTCAATGAGATATATTACTCTTTTTTCAATTATATGTTAGTGGGATATATTACTTTTTTTTCAATTATGTGTTCTCTTTTATATAGGTAGAACTATTCAACTTAAAGTAAGCACATGGGTTCATTCCATACTTCAATGAGACACAAGGAATAAGCAACATAATGAGAGAATTAAGATATTTTGAAAGGTGTTTGTTGTAAAGAATGGAGTCATAGTGTGTTTTAGGATGTGAAATTGGTTGTAATAAATAATAGGTTAGATTGTTAATCAAATCTAAAGACATACGATCAATGTCATATAATAACAGGTTGTGAGTTTTGTACTGATGTGTATCAATTTTCTATAGAAGCAATTATTTGCCTTAAATTAGTTACATAAATAACTTCATCTATAGCAACTTATTCCCATTTTGAGTTACTTTTAACAAAGATGGAAAGGTAACTTTCTTCTTAGATCTAATGGCTATTGGGACATAAAAGACTATGTTCCCAATCAACTTAAGGAAACAAAAAAAATCTAAGGCCTATTTTATCTAGTTTGAGATGATGATCTTCTTAAAATGACTTTCTTGGTGAATAATTTTTTAAGTGCTTGTTAGGCAACTAGATATTGAATTGTCACACGCTTTCAGATTCTCTAATTTATTGGTTGAGAGGTTACATTTATCTTGAAAGGAGAAATTAGGCTATTTTTTAGGAAAGTTTCTTTTTTTAATAAAGTTAAATTAGTAAGATAAGATATAACTTTAGTATTACTTCAAAAAGCTTGATGATAACTTTTAATTAATACATAATTTAGGTATGATTTGGTACCTATTTGGTTGAGTTTTGATTGAAAGTCCAAGTGATTCTTAAGAAAGATGAGTTAAATGCTTAGATTAAGATATTACTTAGATGTTTTGTGTGTTTGATCATATGTTGTAGGACTTTAGAAAGTAAGGCAGGTATGGAAACAATTTGGCAAGCAAATATATCATGTAAGAAAGCTCTACATCAAATTTCATGACCATCGAATGAGTGTAGAAGGAGTTAGAGCAGAAAATATCAAGAAAAGCAAAAATTGTCAAGACCCATGACCTAGACCAACAGTCATGATATCTTGGCAGAAGATTTGACTCATACTTGGCCATGGGTAGGACACCACCCCACTAGGAAATAAACCTCATAAGATTGTTTCAAGCTATTCTCTTTCCTCCAAACATATCATTTAGCCACCAAGGAATGGATTTGAAGTCATAAACCATCTCTAAAAGGTTTTGCTCAATTTTGAAGGAGAAGAAAAAATGCAAAGATTCAAGGATCAAGAATAGGAATTCACATCAACCATTATTATGGAGTCAATGAGCAAGAATAATTAATCATGAGCTTTTCTTTCCTCTTCTCTTTGTTGATTAGGAACTAAAATTTCCATAGGATTTAGGTCTCTATAAACTCCAGGATGTAATATTCTTATTTGTTCTTGATTTAACTTTTGATTTTTGGATTTGATGTTTGGATTGTTTATGGATTTTTAATAACATTGTTTATCAAATTTTATGTAATTGTAAACGTTGGTTTTAATGCTTTGATTTGTGTATGATTGATTAAGAGATCATTGTACACTTTAGATCATTCTATAAGTGATACACCTTGTATGGAGTTCAAGAGATAGGCATACATAAGATGTTTAGGTTATGTGTGAGCTTAGCCAAAATAATATGTTCATAGAGCCAAGTAATGTATTCAATTAATAGATTAGGATAAAGAGAATTTTCTTCTAATTTATTGACTTAAATAGGATTATATAACTCAAGAGAGTATGTGATTTATATTGAGGAATCTATAGTGTTATAAATCTGTAAATCAAGTTATATCAAGATAAACGATGAATACGTAAATACACTAAAGGGATTAATCATCTGAATCCTAACTTCATTATTAAGTGTTATCCTTTGTGAGTTTGTTTAAGCAAATTACTTTTAATTATTGATTAATTCTTATTATCAATCTAATCAATCACTTTACAATTTATTAGGCTAGACAATTTAGATAGGCATTCACTAATAATAGTAGTTCTCATGAATTCGACACTTGGACTCACATTACTTTTATTACTTGGCAATAAGTGCACTTGCCTTTAGCATGTTAGTATTGTTCAATTATGAGTCTTTGGTTATTCTTATTTAAAATTTAGGGACTTATAGCACAAATCACTTAAACATGGACTTAGGATCCCAAGTGATAGTAAAGAATTTACTCTTATTCAACCCTAAACATATTTAGTTTTTATATCAGTCACGTGTCATGAGTCCAATAAAAAGTTTAACACAATTAGTCCTACACAAATATAGTTCAAACAACTTTCTAGCTCGTGATATATCTCTTCCATCTCCATAACTTTACATAACATTCAATGACTTTTAAGCTAGGAAACATCCAACAACTTTGGGCTTTAGTTTAAATTATAAAATTCACTAATTTTCTATATTCTTTTAGAATTCACTCGGTTTCTCTTCTCTTCTTCGGGGAAACTTCCTAGTTAAATTTATTTATTTCCTTCCCATTTTTGTCTTACTACTCTAATTCTTTGGCATAACAACCACTATT
The DNA here is from genome assembly GCA_028565735.1 of Pinacopodium congolense. Taxonomy (NCBI): domain Eukaryota; kingdom Viridiplantae; phylum Streptophyta; class Magnoliopsida; order Malpighiales; family Erythroxylaceae; genus Pinacopodium; species Pinacopodium congolense. The sequence goes on along the minus strand of JAOXYD010154077.1, from coordinate 1,786 downwards.
TCTATCTTCATTTTTTTCCCTCTTCTTTATTTAGACCTTAATAATGTTCATCATTGATTTTACTTCTTATTGTCCTTCTCTCTCATGATTTTCTCTATCTTTTATAATTGTTCTCTCTCTAAACTATAGGTGAGTTTTTTTGTTACCACCAACAAGGTTATGATTGATGATTTCAAGTCTTCATTAATGCTACTCTTTATTGTCACTAATTATTCCTTCATTATTGATAAATTTTTGGTCCTCATGCATTTCATTTTTGTCAACTACTAGATGGTGAGCTCAACAAAGCACTTGTTAGTAAAAGTAATAATGTAGGCTAAATTTCTATTCCACCATTGTCAATTATAAGTAAAACTTAAATTTCTTCCAATTATATTTAAATCTGTTTGGCCGTGGAATTTAAAGGTTAAAATGTGTAATAATAGTATAAGAGGTTATAATTAGAGACTGATTGTCACAAGATATGGTCATCATTGGTAAATATTGTCAATGGCAACAATGTCAACAGTGAGATTTGCAATGACTAAAAAGGATAAAGAGGAAAAAAGAGAGAGGGGGGATTTAATATTAATAAAAGGAAAAAGGTTAATAGAATGATATATTAGTAACTAATGTTATTAATGATAGTAATATTGGTAATAATAATTGAATAAGGATAGAATAGTAATTATGGTAATGATATATGGAATAGGAAAAAAAGGAAGGTTTAATTATTTTGCATTTTCTTATTGATTTGAGTTTGATAAAATTTGTAATATTTAGGTTTTGGTGATAGATTGGAGGGAAAACTTGGATATGAGTAGTAAATTTTAATTTTATTTATATTAGCTAAGGAATTAATTAGAATATATTCCTATTATGTGTTAATTGTGAATTATATGATTAATGTGAATTTTTAACAAATTATTAATTAAATTATACTTCTATGGTGTAATTTTGTGTATGTCTTTCAATTTATGATATGTTAAACTATAAATTATCAGAAATTATATAATAATTGTTTGGATTAAGTGGAGCATAAAATTGTATGAATTATATGTTGTGATTATCTATGATACATGACTTAATTGTGATTTCATGAGTGTGTAACATTTTGCATAAATTATAAGATAGCATGAATATGGAAATTCATAAAACAATGTAGAAGTAAGGAATATTATGATAAGGGAAGATCATATAGAATTATGATATATTGAAAAATAGAAAGAGATAATGAAATACTTACTTACTTAGGATATGATATATTCAATGATCAATTTGTGCTAACGGGATGATACATGATATTAGGTTACGAGTAATTTTCTAAACACTTGTCCATGAAGCAAGTTTTGAGATGTTCTGAGTCCAGGGGGTATTTTGTGCTCTTCAATTAAGCACCAGAGTAATATCAGAGTACTGTTGGTAGTGGAGAATATCCTGTGTTAATTGGCTAGGTATTCGGATAATGACGAAATATTTAATACAAATAAGAAGTAACATATGCTTGCTATATTGATATTATATACCAATATAGAGATTGATATGTAATGATATAATAAGCAGACAAACTATTGAAAAAAATCCTATCAGGTTAAGCAGAGCTTTAACAAAAAAAGATAAAATGTAATTTAATATTTAATAAAAGACAAGATTTTGCATAAATTTGTGACATATTTGATGTGCTTAATCTATTTGATTTTGGAATGTTTGTTTGGTTATATGATATATATATATATATATATATATATTTTACATATTTTATTTATTCTATGAAATATAATGTGAAATTGTGCATTTTAATTATTCT
>JAOXYD010154067.1:0-10426 GCA_028565735.1 Pinacopodium congolense | reverse complement strand
CAATTATACATTAAATCAATAAGAATAAAATTGGGTAAAAAATTCAAAAAAAATCCCTAAAATAGATTTAGCTATCCATAATCATATTAAAACAAGTAATATTCAGAATTAACATCAAAAGGAAAGGAAAGGGAAAGAGAAAACTAATGGTGTATGTTGAAGCCTCCTTTTTAGGAAAATTGAGATAGCACTTATTGAATCTTCGGTCTCCTCTTTAAGATTAAGTTCTCCACCTTTCATCTCTCCATAAAAATCTTATTTTTTATCTTGTATCTGTCCTCAGGTAAGAATATTGCTGCTAGGTTAATTCCCATGACCTTTTAATCCTAAAAACTCGTAAAACACGTCCCTACACGTTTTACCACGTCACCTTGCCAAATCAACTTTTTCTATGTTTGACCTTTACTTGGTATTTTCACTATATCTGCGTCCACAAACCTCCTTTTCATCTGAAATTTGATATGTAGGCTCTTCACATGTTTTCTAACTCCCTATAAAATTTCATTGCAATCTGAACCTTATAAGGGCGTCTAATGCATTATCGAAGTTGCAGTACGAAAATTGATGCTGATTTCGAGTCTCATTCGTTACCTAAAATTTCAAACATCAATGTGCATCAAACCATCCTTCAAATAAGTTCATATTTTTCCCTCAAATACTAAACAAACCCAAAAACAATCAAACACCTAAAAGATAATGAAAAGGGATGTAAAAGTTCATACTAACTAAGTTTAAAACACATAAATAATACTTAAAACACATAAAACAACCTAGAAACATACTATAAAAACACACTTATCATTAATTTTGGAGGAGGTCTATGGATGAAGCCGTGGATAACAAAGGCAGCCAAAGACTCGAAGTCATGTATAGTTTGCTTTGAGATTGAATAGTTTTTCTATTAAGGATTTGAGATTAAAAACTGAGGTTGGCAACCGATTAATTAGATAGACAGATGTTTTAAATGCATAAGTCCAGTATGAAATGGGAAGAGAAGCTTGATGGAGAAGAGTGAGGCCAGTTTCCACTATATGTCAATGTTTTCTCTCAGTAGGTCCATTATGCTGTGGAGTATAGAGTGGTGTTTGTAAGTAAGATATACCAGATGATGAAAACATGGTTTTAGGGCTTCAAATTCACCCCCATGTTAGAGATCATTGTTTTTATTGTTGTTTGAAATTGGTTTTCAACCAGTTTTTTAAAGTGTTTGAAATTTTTAGCAACATCAAATTTCCTTTTGAGTGGAAAAAGCCATATGTAACGAGAGAAGTGGTCATAAAGATAATATAAAAACGATAACTATTAATTGAAGGAGAAGGTGTAGGACCCCAAAAATCAATAAAGATTAATTCAAGAGGATGAATGCTTGTTAAACTGGAAGTTGAAAAAGGCAACTGATTAATTTTATTGCAAGAACATGAATTAAAATGAATAGATGAATTAGAAGAAACAGAACAAGGAATCATATTTGATGTAGCACGATGTCAAAGTGTTTGAATTGAAGGATGTTAGAGATGACTATGCCAATAGAGAGGAGGCATTTTGAGGGCAACATAAACTGTTGGTGTAGGAGATTTAGGAGAGAGATCTATGGTGTACCCATCATTGTTGTTTTGATCTTGTGATCGGATTGCTCCTGTCTGCAAATCCTTCAAAAAGAAACATTCAGGAAAAAATTCAATAGAAGCATTATTTGTTTTAAAAACTTAGCAACAAATATTAAGTTGGTATGAACTTGTGGTGCACACAGGATATTCGAAAGTGTAAAGGCATTGTTTTTAGAAAAGAGATGAGAGGAACTAGTATGAGTGATGGGTAAGCTGGAGCCATCACTAACTGTAATGTCGTCTGTGCTAGTGTAGTCTGAATGCAGGGATGAATTGTTTAAGTTTGCTGTGACATGATGAGAAGCTCCAGATTCCATTATCCAATTTTGAGGATGAGTTGTTGTAGTTGCAACAATTGCCATTAGATTGTTGTTGAAAAATTATTTTCCTTTGTAGCATCACTTGGCGATATGACCTGGTTTGTCACAAATCTAACATATGGGGCGAGAATTGCTGGATTGCTGTGAGTTTTTATTGGAGTAACCAGATTTATTGTTGTTGAAATGAGTGTTGGTTTTCAAAATATGATTTTGATTTTGATGATGGCGCTTCTTGTGAAAGTTGGCAACCATGGGCATTGGAGTAGCAGACTCACGTTTTATGGTAGTTTTAAAATCACCAAGTTTGTCATGTAATTCTTCAAATGTAATTGAACTATCTCTTACACGTAGAGCATCTGAGAGTTCTTTAAAGTCTTAACCTAAGCCATTGAGAGTGTAGAGAATGAGATCATCTTCATCAATAGGAGAGTTTACAAGTGCAACTTCATCTGATATGCTACGCATATACTGAAGGTATTCTGCAACTGATCTTGAATCCTTCTTTGCAAACATAAGTTTTTCTTTGAGTGCCATCACATGAGGCCTTGTTCGATTGGCAAAGATTTTGGCAAGTTTGTGCTAAGCATCACATGATGTTAACGCTGAGGAGATAAGAGGCATAACAGATTCAGATGTTGATGCCATAATAGCATGAAGTCGAAGTTTGTCCTACCAATATTCAGGATTGAGAACAGTATTTCCATCCTTGGCAACTGTAGGAGACAACGATGACATAGTGCCATCAATAAATTGCAAGAGGTCATAACTAATGAGGAGATTGATGACTTAGGCACGCATGATAGATAATTGTTGTGAGTCAATTTGAGAGGAAGTTGTGCTCTGGCATTGATAGCAAAGCGTTGTGGGGTAGATTCTTATGTGGAAGAAACAATGATAGAATTGTTGGAACAGTAGTGTTATGTGTGGTAGAGTGTGTGTCTTTATCCATGATGAGATTAAAGGATAAAAAAAAATCTTTAGAGCTTTAGTTATGATACCATAAAGAAATGTAGAAGATGATAATTGTCAAATTAAGTTTTTGCACACTTTCTAATAACCAAGTACAAATTATATATATACAAGCATAGAGAGTGTTGTTCCTATAATCTTGTGTATTTGAATTTGAATTACAATATAAAAAAGCTTTATCTAGAGCTAATCTTTAGGAGTAGAATTTGGAGAAGAATTGGGAGAAAGATTTCTCTTAACATCGTCAGACCAGTGGTAGCCAAGGGCAATAGTAACGGATCAATAACAGCCTAAGAGAGCGTTGGCGAAGAAAAGCACCAGACTAGGGAGACCAACAGCGAACCAGCCAAGGAGATTAGTAATAGCCAAAGAGAGTAGAAGTAGCCAAGGAGACTAGAGGTGGTGAGCAGCAATAGACTAGAGGCAGAGAGCGACAATAGCAAGAGACAGAAGAAAAAAAGAAGCTGAAAAAGGGAGGTTTTTGGGGAAGGGGTAGGGTTTTCTAAAGTCGAACCAGATATAATTAACTAGTTAAATCGACTGATTAATTTGAAATTGATTGGTTTTTAAATATAAGGAGTTTAATATAAATTGAATCGAAAAATTAACTGATTCTAATTTAATCGGATTAAATCTCGATTTTACAAACACTGGTTCTACGTGATTCATTTAATCGCAGAACTAAGGTGGTATACATGAGTTATGCCCATCTTTTCTGGCATGTCTAAATCTTCTGGTCAAGTACTTAGAAGTCGTATTCGTTGCACCCAGTCGTTACATTTTGAGTCCACATCCGACTTTAAGGTTGAGATCAACACTACAATGAATGATTGTCAATAGTAGATTGTTAAACACACATTGGAAATAAAAGGTGAAGCACGTTTATTGGATTATGAAACTTGCAAGAATTTTATAAATGTATTTCTCTTATTACTTTATAATTTTTACTGCCCCATTTGTATCCCCATGTTTTTCAACAAAATGGTCTTTGTACCCTCTACACCTGATGAACTTTATGCATACTGAACTCATGGATATATTCTTTACCAACGGTCAAAAGTTGTTAACTAATGAAGAATTAGCTTAAAAAATATGGCAGTAGGTTAGAAGAAATGTCATAACCCTTCACCAACTATTAGCAACAATATGACCATCGTCTAAAAAAATCTCTCCGTTCTTAACCTAGCCATTTCATCTTTATTTGCATATCCATTGTTGAGGTCATAACATGTTTACAACCATACAGTATTTAGCTGGCTATTCTAGTTGCCAAGTCCAATAAGCACCCTTAACACCGATAATTATTACCTAGAGTAATTCTTTACTAAAATCATTCATGCAAAAGTTTCAATTATAAATAGAATTATAATTTATAATCATTGGTTATTAGAAGACTAATACATCATATATAAAGGTCTACCAAAGGAAAGTAGAATTTAATTAAGTTAGACTTAATTATAAAGTTTAACAAATTTCAAAGGTCAAATGTGAGATATTTAATTTTTAAAAAAATATGTGATATTTGATTTTATGAAAATTAGGTTATAATTATAATTAAAGATGGGCTTTAATTATAATTTTTATTAAATATTTATATCAAGAAATTTTGATTTTTCGTATATAACGAAGAGGAAAGAATGAATAGTTAGCAATATTCTCTTCTTCCTCTCAAAAATAATTTTAAATTTCTCCTTTAGCCAACCCTATAGATATTATTAGAGATTGAACATTTGATGGATTTAGAAAGAATTAATTCAATAAGAAATCTAAACTAGGCTTGTCTCAATTTTTTTATCTTCTTATTTAATATTTTAAATTAAAAATTTTAAAATGATACATTTGAACCATACCTATAATTTGATCATGGTTAGTGTCCTAGTAGCAGTATTAAACCACTTTAACTGGTTTAGCTTGATTCGTATGCTTGGTTGTCACTAATTTGATATAACTATACAAGAGTTGCATGCAAAATATTGTATATTTTTCCTTTTACGTGTCTTGAAAAATGTTTATGTTTTTTTTTTGCTAAACTTAATACCAACATTCAATACACTCATCAACTAGGATCCATTTAGATTTAGGGTAATAAACATACCTCCAATGCTTGGCATGGTATTGCTCTCCATTTTCTTCACCTGTAAAACAAGAACAAAGACAACAAAAGACACAAAGAAGCAGCACAATACACATGCATAAGAGCTAATGGTAGTGGACCACTTGAGTTTTCAACCCACCAAACATACCTTATACTTTATCCTTTTATATGGATGGGTATGTGACTATAGTTTAATAGGCCAACTATAGTAATTGGAGTACTACCATATGCCTTAATGCAATTAACAAATATTAACTATCCCATTATGGTTATTCACATGCATTAAGCAATTAATTAATAGTTATGTATATGGAATTAATGTTGTAATTATATTAGTCCATATAATTTCTAACATTCTCCCACTTGGACCGTATAATCATCCACCATATCAATCTCCATCATCCAAAATAGTCAAATAAATCACATGCAATAATATATCGACATGATATATATACAACACATGATTTAGTCTCGGAGATGTTCAAAGGCCATAATAACCATTAACACAACATGCATGCAATACAATAACTGAAACCTTACATTTATCTCCTTTTGTACTTGTCATTTCATCAAACCAGATATATGCATCAATATATATAGACTAATATCAACAAGAAATGACTGCAAACATCACATGTGGGTTTCATATATAAAGGTCATAAGCAATCCATACAAAGTATTAGCATATCCGATACAAAATAGCAAACTCACACTAATATTATATAGTCAGGCTCCTAACAATCCCATGCGAGAGATGTGTTCTGAAAACACACATATAGGTAAGCCATTTGTAAGTGAATTTGCTAACATGCTAGCTGTAAGCGTGTACACAACAGTAATGAGGGATTCAACGATTTTCTCTTTAACAAAGTAGTACTTGATATCAATATTCTTTGAGTAAGAAGTACTTCTAGTATTTCTAGAGAAAGTTACAACTACAAAATTATCACGATACAATTTCAACGGATTCAAAATAGAGTCTATAATACCCAATGCTAAAATGAAATTTTGCAACCATATTGCTTGACAAGCTGCCTTATAACACACAATATACTCTGCCTCTATTATAGAGGACGCTGTGAGTGTCTGTTTAACACTTTTTCATGATACAGCTCCTCCAACCATCATAAAGATGTTACCTTAAGTAAACCTTTTATCATCTACACATCATGCATAATCAGCATCACTGAACCTAATTATATCAAGAGTGTCAGTTTGCTAATAAGTCAACACATGATCCTTAATACCCTGAAGATACCCCAAGTCCTTCTTAGTCGTTTTCCAATGGCTAAGTCTAAAATCACTCAAGTATCTACCCAACACCCCTATAGCAAAAGCAATATCAGGGTATACTTGAGCATACATCAGGCTACCTACAAGTGACACATAAGGAACAACTTTCATTTTATCTATCTCTTTATCAGTTTGTGGATATTAAGCCTTTGAGAATTTGTCACCTTTCACTATAAGTGCCTTTTCAGAAGAACAATAATGCATATTAAATCTTTTCAAGATCTAATCAATGTACGTCTTTTGAGGCAATCAAAGGATCCCATTAGCTCTATCTATGAGAGTTTGAATTCCAAGGATACAAGAGGCCTTACCAAGATCTTTCATATCAAAATGGCTAAACAATAATTGTTTTATTTCAAATAACAGTTCAGTATCATTATAAGCAAGTAAAATGTCATCTATATGCAGCATAAGAAATGAAACTTCTCGTACTGAACTTCATATATATACATTGATCAACAACATTCTCCTTAAAGACATGTGCAGTGACAACCATATCAAACTTGAGATACCACTACCTTGATGCTTGTTTTAATCCATAGATAGATTTTTTGAGGTTGCAAACAATGTACTATTTGTCAGTTATCTCAAAACTAACTGGTTGTGCCATAACATAGAAGATCTCAAATCCAATCTTATACATTTAAAACTAACAATAGCATTAAAAGAAGAAGAAGAAGCAACTGTAACAATATCATTCAACTCAAGTTTGTATGAATTTTCAAATAAAACTCCATTTCCAACCAAAAGAGAGTCACAATACAAAGTCATTTTACCAGTTCCAAAAGAAAGACTATAACTTAGTATATCCAAAATAGATACAGAGATCAAATTTCTCCTAATATAGGGTAAATATGCAATATCATGTAACGCTAAAAGATGTCCTATCTGTAACTATAATTCAATTGTTCCAAAAAATTTAACTTTGACTTAAGTATCGTCTCCCATATACACATGCTACTCAGAACTAATCGACCTTCTCCGACTTGCCAGTTTCTACAAGGAATTCATAACATGAATTGTTGCTCCAGTATCTAGCCACCATGTATTTAAGGGCACATCAATAATATCGGACTCTAAACAAACCCATCACAAGATAATTACCTTTCTTCTCTAAGTGACTTTTCAGTTTTCGGCAATCAGCTTTCTTATGCTCAAAACACTGACAAAAGTTGAACTTCCTTTTGAAAAACTTATTCTTCTGATTATCGAAAGACGAGCTCGCCTATCCACTTCCTTTAGGACCAGCAGCCTTCTTCTTGAAAGGCCTTTGGTCAGTTGAGCTATTAGAAGTGAACTTTCTCTTCTGAGGATTGTTATTGCTCTGTGTTATCATAGCAATGCTTTGTTCCCTTCCCTTTTTCATGTCATCCTCTTCCTTGGCAAGAATGGCAGTCATTTCCTCAATATTTCACTAATCTTTCTTAGTATTATAGCTTGATTTAATTGAATCAAACTTCGAAAGAAGAGTCCCCATAATAAACCAGACCATGTAATCCTAATAAGGTATATGTTCATAGCCTTAAGCTTATGGTGGCAGCCCATGAATTTGTCGATGTGAGCTCTAATGTCACTTGCATCATCATAAATAGTGTGATGAAGTATATTCAAGTACTCATTCTTCTCGCCTCCCTTTTAGGTACATTATTGTTATATTGATGATATGGAGCATTCTTTTATTATTCTTCTGTTTCACTTGTGCTTTTATGGTTCTTATATTTTGTCAACTACTACTATCACTGGTTGTTAACATTATGCTCGGCTCCTTCAAGTCCTATTTCATTATCTGGGTGTTCTCTATCCCTTTTCTCTCTCATTCTATTTATCGTTGTGATTTTATAACATTAGCGATCCAATGTTTATTTTAAGTGGTGGGCAGGGCCTTATGTGATTTCATGCTTATTTTTACTTGTCCAAAAGTTTATCTTTCTATCATCATTTTCCAGTTAATCTATGATGTTTTGAAAAATTTTTCAATCTTGATCCTATCATTGGCAAGTTTTCCCTTTTAGTCTCATTCTTTTAACTAAATAAGATGTTATTCTTTTGATTGATGAGTTTTTAATCTTAATTGATTTCATGCCTTTGACAATTAAGTCTTACTAATTCTTTACGACACTCCAGTTCTAAACTAAATCTTTCTGAGCTAAATGTTTCATCTTTGATGCAATTTCATTATCCTTTGTCAATTTCAAAGAAAAAATTGGGAACCTGCAGAGAAATAAGAGTGAAAATTTGTAAAAAGAAAGAGTGAAAAAGAAAAAGAGAGGAAAAATGCAAGGAAAAAAAGAAAAAAGAAAGAAATAAAAATAAGAGTGAAAATTGAGCATTTTTTTTTATTCACTTTGTTGGCTTCTAACCAATTGGTTAGAGGTTACAAGTGGTGCAAAAAGCTGGTTGATGAATGGTTGCTCAATTCAATAAGTCAGGGGTTGTTCACCATAAACCGTTCATTTTTCAGTATGACAGATTAAGTGACTTCTCAACAAAAGCTGGTTCTGTATTGCTTTTTCTTTTTAATGCCTAAGCTTCAGGATTTGGATTTGTGTTTATTGATGCTACCTTTGGCTTGGTTTATATTCATTTTATGATTGGAATGGAATTATGATCTTAGGATAAGTTGAAAGAAGGTTGGACTAAATCAATTTCAATTGTAACCTAGTTGGATAAATCAAATTTATAACTTCTTACTTTGTCATATTGATTGAAGGACGAGGGAATTCTTTTCAATGGCTTTGGTTGATTGATTGGGATCAATTTTTTTAAAGATTATATGTTATTTGGAAACTAATGATAGCTTTATTTGCATGAGGACAAGAAAAAACTAAGTGTGGGGGAGTTGATAGACTTGATTTTTATACCATATTTGCCTCCAAATTAAGCTAAATTATTGTATAATTGATTAAATTTGGTGCTTATTAGCTCAATTATGTGTTCAAATGATGAAGATTATAGATAGAGTTGATTTAAATCAAAAAATCTAAGAAAAAGCTGCTAAAATTAGAAGTTCTAGAGTAAAACGACAGGTATGGCCAGGCACCGCTCAACTAAGTTAAGCGTTGTTCAACCCTAGAACCAGAGACCTAAATGGTAATGATCAACAAGCATAATTTAACACCTTTTAAGTGTCATTTAAGTGGCAGCGGACACTTTTCCAACTAGATATCCTTCTCCATTTGCTACAACTTGCCTTAGTTGCTCTCAACTTGTAGCTGACACATATAAGAGCTTAGAGAACCCTTTTGTGCATAGGATGGATAGATAAAAATACAAAAATTAAAGAGAAATCAGATTGAGAGAACCTTATGAGAATCTTAGTGTTATTTTCTCTTACTTTTAACATATTTCATCTTGCTTTGCAGATCTGAGTTGTATTTTAGAGTTGTTGATGCTCAATGCACATAAATCAACCCAAATTTGGATGCACTTTAACTAATTTTCAACTATTAAATTAACCTTTCTTCGTCATTTATGCAAGAATATGCTTTATATGATGAGTTTGATTTCAATAACTAAATCTTGATTTATCTGGAGGTTCAGAATCCAAATTTAGGAATTTTTGGATTTAAAATTCCTAATTTTAAAGCCTTATACTTAAGATTGTGATATAACTAAACTCCAACTTAAGTATTTAGAGATTAAGCTTTGTATTAACCATAGCATTGCTTATATTAAGTGAAGTGATCCTAGAATAAGTCCCTAAATCCATCTTTACTCCATTCAGGTCATTAAAGAACAAATTCCAAACCAGTTTTATCGATAAAGATAGCTTCTTTTAGCGAACTACGTTATTTTGCATGACTTGAATGTGTTGAATTTGTTTAGTAATTCTTGTTGAAGTTTACATTCAATTGAGATTCTCTGGATAATTGTGATTAAATTTGCCTTAGCACTTGCAATTTTAGCAAAGTATCCCTGTGGGAGCGACACTTGGATCTCCAACTTACTTCCACTTCATTACTTGGGGATGGTGCACTTGCCATTAGTGTTGGTTGAATTGAATTGAGAAAAGTAAGATTAGAGAACTTTAATTTGAAATTAACTTGAATGAATTTGCATCTATAGAAACCAACCATCAGATTATAACCACTGGAACTCATAGACAACCTAAAAATTCAAATTACAAAAGATTGAAATGAAAT
>JAOXYD010154056.1:0-10426 GCA_028565735.1 Pinacopodium congolense | reverse complement strand
CCAAAGGGTCCCAAATAATTCAAACAAAAAATCCTAAAAATATTTTAGCCACACATAATAATAAAAATAAATTCCATCAAGTCTATATTCTTAAAAATGCAAAACATAATAAAATAAAAGCAAAATGAAATTAAAATGAAATTAAAATAAATCTAAAAATAAAATAAAATAAAGAACTTGATAGAACTCTTGAAGTGTTCGGTGTTTGTGTGTAGCTTGAAATTTGTCTCCTCTATTTTCTGCTACTGTCCGACTATGCTATTCCTATCTACGTTTCTCGTATTTTTTTGTTTCTGTCTGCTGCTTATGAATTTCTCTCTTATGCCTCCCTTTCTAGTCTTCACTTTGTTGCTATCTTTTCTGTCCAAATACTCCTTTTGTGTCTAAGTTTTCTGCTATCTTTTATGTCTTGGCCTCTGCTGTTGGGTCTGATTATGTTGGAGAGGAGGGCTTCTAGAACAGGAGAGGAGCTGTTGGGTCTAGGCCTAGAAGAGAGGATTGGACTGTTGGCTGGGGAGGACATTGGGTTGGAGGTGCAGGTGGGCTTTGCAGGCGGACTGGCTATAATGGCTTAGCAGGTGGGTCTGGCAACATGCGCGAGGGCTTGGCTCGCGGCTGAAACACTGGGCCTGAGGAGAGGGAGACACTGGCTGGGAGGAGCTGGTCCAGGTGCATGGGGGAGGAAGGCCTGGCGTCTTGTCAGGCTGGCTGATCTGGGCGAGCTGTGCTGAGACACGCGGTGGACTGCCTCTAGGTGCATGCAAGCTGGGCGTGGAATGGGCTGGCTTGGTGGGTGCTAGGGTGGCAGCTGCAGGACGAGCTGGAGGGTAGATTTACTGCAAGGTTTCTGTTGTGTTTGCCTTTTTTTTCTCTTTTTTTAAATTTAATTAATTTTTTTAAATTTAATTTACTTACACAATAAATAAATACACCAATAAAATTTAATTCTAAGCCACATTAATAATCAAACAATAATAAATGAAAACACAAAACTTAAATAAAAACACTTAAATAAAGAAAACTTACTCTAAATTAATACTAAACACAAACAAAACAATAATTAAAATTATACTAAATTAAAACACACAAAATAAATATTAAAATACAATAATAATGACCTATTATGCAAGAAACACATGCAAAACACTTATAAAACACATATTAAAACACAATTGTCAATCACTGCTTCAAAGCTCATATAGTTCATATTCTTTAAACTTCATCTTTACTATTTTTAATATTATTCTAGATTTTAAAATCATCATATACTATTTCTTTAGGTGTTTAGAGGCTTGATTTTCAAATTTCTATTTTTAAAAGAAAAATAACACATAGTTTATTGTGCTTCAAGTTAAACACCACCATAGGTGTGGTTTGGCTACTAGTTATTGGATTTTTCATAATTGATTGGTTCTTTGATCTTATAAGGACTCCATGTTTCCTTAAAAAGATTTTTTCAAGGTTGTTCTTCACCTTTAATAAAGAAGATTTTGACTTGTAAAGAACATTTTTGTTGATAAACCATTATAAATTTTAGTTTCTCCTATCTTCCCTATCCTTCTTCTTAAATTATCATTGATTGAATTCTAGATCTCATTCACAATTGTGATATTGGCTTGTGCTTATGTTATTGATAATTTGTGCCATTACTCTAACTTTGCATTATTGATTTCTTGTGTGAATAATTTATTTTTGTATTGGTATTTATTGTGTAAGTGATTAATTCTTATGTTGTTGTTGATTGTAAGGGTTCATTGATACTTATATTTATATAAATTTTGCCTTTGATTCGTATATGTCAAGTTTTGATTTTTACTTAGTTATTGGCACATTGTTTTAGGTTAAATTTCAATTTAGGAACTTCATATAGTTTAGAATTGTTTTAATTTTGTTAAAGTTTCAAATTTATATAGTTATAGAATGCTTAATTCACCCCCTTCTTGAGTGTTTGTAGGACTTACATAATACATAACCCATACTTAAGTGCATTCTCTATGGTTCATTCAATGCAATTCATCGCATAAATCGATTCCAAATCACATTTAAAAATTAAAACAATTCTAATTTTCTTTACGGCTGGTAAAGAGTAGCCTATAATACAATTAACAACCAATGGAAGATAAATGCCACAAGTAGCACACAAACACATCTAAAAGGGTGTTTCTTTTTTATGAGTTCGTCAGAAGCTATCAAATAATAAATTCCTATCTACCCAAACTATGCACTAATGGTAAGCTAGGGTTGAACCATAAAAAAGTTGGGATGCAAATGTTATTTCAAATGCTGCAACAAAAAAAGAAAAAACACATAAAAAAAGATGAAAGCGAACTGAGCAAAGATGCAATGAACAAAAATAAAGAGTCAAACACAAAGCAAATTTAGATAAGTCTAATAACAATAGAAAAGAAGTGAGTTGGAGATATCTTTAGGATGTTAGGATGATCATTGATCCTTGAATCTAAATAAAAGGTACTCTAGTCATGGTGTTAGCCTATAGGATTGAATAAGCTCTTAAGCCCTCGATTCCTCTAAATTAGACAAACATAACAAGCTCTAGAAATGCCCCTATCCCCATCTATAACCTAGAACAAGCTCTCTAAATTTAATAGTGAAGACGCTTTAGGTATTAAGGAACTAACTTAGGCCATCTACTCACAAGCTCAATAGGTGTAACCTAAAGGTATGGAACCCTAGGTTAGTTAATTAAGTATCCTAACAAATTCAACTAATCTATTGCTACTTTCAGGAATTGTTATGGACTATTACATATCACACGCTCAACCCTAGCTTTTGGATTAGGAAATTACCTAAGGGTAATCAAGCCTAGAGATAACTCATAATTCATGACATTTAACTTAAGTTTCAAAACAACCTAGAAAAATAAGCATCTAATTAAGTATAAATTTAACATCATTCTCACAATTTTCATCCTTTCATCCTTCTAATATCTCTAAATCGCTAAAAGAAATAGCCCCACATGATTAAGCTACCTAAAAGAAAGATTAAATGAACATAAATCATACTTAATTAATTAAAACAAAAGCTGGAAAATTAATAACCAATCTAAGAAATCAAATTCAACACTTTATCTAATGAAAACTTAAGTTACTTCAACTAATAAGCAATTATCTAGAACTTAATTAACTAATACCTAATTTAACATTTTAAATAAAAATTCCAGATTATAAAAATAAAACAAAATTTTAAATTTAAATGAATTACAGCTTAAGAACTGGTATAGAAAAAAACTACTAACATAGGTGAACCAAAGACTATATGGATAATTGAAACTATAGGAAATAAAACTTTAAATAACTTAATATTTAATCAAAAATAAATCTAAAATTATCATTCATAACTGAAAGTAAGACAATGATCAAAGAATGTATAAGAAAATTAAAACACAAGGTTAAGCATTTGGCTACATCAAGCAAAACAAGGATTCAGTTAAGGAAAGAAATTAATGCATTCGGCTATGTAAAGTAATGCAGCAAAATTCGTAGAAACCATTAAAATTTGGACAAAAAAAGGTTAAAAAAATTAAAATTAGACCAAGATAAGGAGATATGATAAAATAGACAAACTAAAATACAAATTGGAAAAAAACTAAGAAATAAAACAAAGAGCGTGGCCGTGATTGTTGACTAAGGTAAAGCTTCTCTCCTTGTTTTGGCTTGACCAAGGATTCGACTCCACCAATGGTTTTAATCTTCAAGCTGCAACTTTTGACCAAGAAATACACCATAAGAGATGTCCCTTGTGTGGAGGGAAACTGCAGACCCCTGTTTGGATAAGAAGACAAAAGCAACCCAAAAAATTTAAGCTCCTCACGTTGTTTCCACCAAGCTTGCCATGCTCTCTCGTCTTCTTCCTCTCTTTGTTTTATTTATGTCAAGCTTTTTTGTGCGACCGTCCAACTCCTCCCTATTCTTGTTTTTGTCTCTTCATTTATATTTGTTGTGCAGCCATCCCCACCACTTTAGCCAAGCCTCCACACTAGGGCTTTATGAACTTAATTCAAAACAAGGTCAAGTCTTCCACTTCAAAATGGTTTTGTTTCCTCCTTGTTGTCGTTTTGGACCATTTAAAATAAAAGACCAATTTTTTCTCTTAATTAAATTGCAAGACTCCTCTTAATTACTGCCAATCACTTCTAATCTTCTTCTTTTCTATATAAATTTGTGTTTAATTTGCCTCAAAACATAATATACACAAAATAAGCATTTAAGAAATAAAATTGAGTTGAATTCATATTGAAATTCATATAAAAATATCATATAATTAAACTCTATCACTTTTATAGTTCCTTCAATAAAAAAAATTTGAAACTTATAGAGGCTGAAAATAAATAAAATAAATCTCCTAGAACTTTAATAAACTTGGAACCAATTGGTTCAAATAACAATGATGAAAGTTAAAGCATTAAAGAAAAAGAAAAAAATGTGCTTATATGTTGACATTCATATATGTTGACATTCAATCCTTTTCTAGGCAAAGATGTGCTTATATTGTGTGTATCACAATGAATAATCAACATACAATAATCCTAAAAAAAGAACACAAAACACACCATCAATGATGTTTCTCTTAAAGTTCAAAAAACAAATATTTCTAAACTTGTAGAGGCAAAACTTACTGTAACAATCCTCCTATAATAATTATAAAATCATAACAAATAAATTGAAACAATAAAAATGAAACAATAACTTGAAAGAGTAATATTGAACAACATAATATTAAAAACTCACAAACTTTGAGCAAGATGTCATTGTAAGATTAAATCCCTTTCAAAATGGCATAAAAATTTAAACTTAGGCTTTATAAATCTTATTTATAGAGATAAAAAGGTAATAAAGTTGTTGGATGCATTTACTAGTCATTAGGAGCATTAAAATCAGATGTAATTCAAAAGTTAAAAAACTAGAAATTATACTAGTAGGACACTACCTTGGGTTTTTATGATCATTAACGGTGTCATTAACCTCTTTAAATAACCCATGTTAATGTCTTTTATAAAGCTATAATGGTGGGTTACATGACTATAATGGCCCTATGACACCTATCGTTAATGACAACTGTTAAGGCACTGAAAAACACTTCAAAACAAGGCCAAAAGATTTGTAAACACTTGTAAACTTTCTCTTAACGTAAAATACAATTCTAACATTGATTGAAAAGTTCCCCAAGATTATTTTAAAGACTTAACAAAAAAAGGTCAATCATAAAATTATGTTTTGGTTTATAACAATTAAAACTACTTTGGAAAACATACTTTTAAAACCAATTCTAAACAATTTATAAACATACCAAAACCCTTCACAAGCACTTTTAAACATTTCTTTCACTTAAAAAATAATTAAAAAAAGTTTGAATTCAAACATAAAATGATTTTATGCATCAAGTCATTTTAATTAAACTAAAATTCAATATATTGCTTGGTTTTGGAAATTTGAATACTTAGATATTTTTCTCCCAAACAACAGTCGTTATACTCTTAAGAAAGCACAAAAATGAAACAAACAAATTTCGAACCTTTCCAAGAACTAGTTTACAATCACTAAGAACTAATAAATAAGTTTAAACATAAAAATGTGTCTTGGTTCATAATAATTAAAACTTGTTTTCAACATTTTTTTAAATCAACCCTAAAACGTTCCAAACTTGCTTATTAGTATCAAAACATCACACCAAGTTTTATAACACTTTTCGACATTGTATGATTTGCCAAAAAGATCCAATTTACTTTATTTAAAATTTTGTCAATTTAAGTGAAATTTATCAATTATGAAAAGCTAATGGAAATGTAATATGAAATTTAAGCATTAAAAACACTTCCATTAGCTCAAACACACTGAAACAAGTTAAAAAAACATAAAACAACATTCTAAATCAATAAGAAAAATCAAGAAAAATATTTTAAAATATTTTACAGAAGTTTTTTAGTGAAACTTTATAGTAATGTGACTGTTTAAATTAATTATATTATGCTAATGTCATAAACAATAGGTGATTGAGGGATTCAAAAGATTGGCTTTTAGATCTGATCTTCATTTAACATTGGTTTAAGTTAAATGATTTTTATTTGATTAAGTGCCTAATTATATATATTAGATTTGTCACTTAAGTTATATCTAATATGCAATTGAGGGATCCTAAAGTTTGGCTTTCAATTATTAAAATAATTAATTAGATAGTTTAGTTGAATTAATCAATGGAAAACTTTAATTCCTTCTTAGGATCTCAAATCCAAAAGACTTTTTGTTTAAATTTTTTATGTTTTATGTCTACTAATCTAATTTATATAAATGAACAAAGAAATAACTTAGGATTAAGGGAGATGAACTAACAAACAAGATTTTAAAAATAGTTCAAAGAGTAATTCCTAAAATATGTTAAGCCACTCATAAAGTAAATAAGTTCAACAATAGTCATATTTTCTATAAAAAAATAACACAACTAAGAAAAATGAAAAGAAAATAAGATAAATTTGAACTCTTCACTTTACTCCCAAACTGAAATAATTTGGAAAATTGATAAACCCCTTGAACTTCTTATGATTGAACTTGATTTCTTTCCTTAAAGTTTGAAAACTTTTTTCTTAAAATAGAGGGCAAGTTCTACATTAATTCTTGACATATTTTAGGGTTTTGTGCCCTTATAAATGCCCCAGTGTGTTAAAAACCAGAATAGATCCAAAATATAGGTGGTCAAAATCGTCAGTTTTATAGGTCACAAGCGTGACCTAGTTTACTAGCCAAAGGAGTCACAAACGTCACCTTAGGGAGTCACATTCGTAACTCCCTTTATTTTTGGCCACTTAAATGCAGTGGCCCCTTAAGTGAAGTGGGCACTTAAATAGATTCACAAATGTGACTCTTTTGAGTCACATTTGTGACTCTTTTGAGTCACATTTGTGACCCTTCTTTGATAATAATTTTTTTTAACTTCACTCCTTCAATCTCCATATGAACTTGTCGACACTTACACCATAAAATCACGATCTTTGTGGAAAATCATCAATTACACACTTAGAAACACATAAAAAAATAACAAAATATATCAAATTAAATCCTAAACGTAACATAGACATGCAAACTCATATAGTAATCAACTAAGAAAACAAAAACAAAAGCACACTTATTAACATCCCCATACTTAAACCTTTGCTTGTCCTCAAGTAAAAAATTTTAAATGCAAGGCACCTAAAAACACAAACACACAATACAAGACACATATGCATTAAAAGATTATGACTAAACATAATAATAGATAAGGATCTTGTGGAATTCGCTTAAATAAGAGCTTCGATCATTTAAAAAGATCCAAAGAAATCACCTATTTGGCTCATATTATGATTTTATTTAGATTGAAAATGCACTTTAATTAAAACATTGCTATCCTACTATCAAGTCTATGACAATAATAAGCATAAATTTGGTAGAAATATTGCAAGCTCATAAAATAATAATATATCTAACTACTGAACTAACTACGTAGTAGGACAAGTCAAGGTCAATCCCATAGAGAGCTAGATGTATTTAGAAGTTAGTCTTAAGGTTACAGTAAAAGAAAATAAAAAGAAATAAAACCTCTATATGCAAAGAAAATTAAAATAAACATAAAGAAAAATAACGAACAAAAAACAAGAGACTAGAAACAAATAACAAATACAAAAGGCTGGGCAGAAGATATTGATGACATTTAAAACTTATAATTGATCATCAAATCATATAAATTTTGATTGGTCTAAGATGCTAGTCTATAGATCCAAACAAGCTCTAAATCCTAAATTCCTCCAACTTTAGATAAATCCAACAAAATTTGAAAATATCCCTAACTAAGTGATAGCTTAGGACAAGCTCTCTAGATTTAATGGTGTAGTAGCTCTAAGTACTAGGGAGTGATTAGCCTAAGCCACGATCTCATAAGCTTAAATTGTATAACTTAGAGAACTAGAACCCTAGATTAAATAGTTAAGTTCATTGTCAAAACCAATTAACCTATTTCTACTTACAGAAATCACTAGGAGTATTACATATAATAAACTTATTACTAGCAATTAAACTAGAAATTGTACTTGGGGAGATCAATCCTATGTGTTAATCCCTAAAAATTATATTTAGGGTGATCAATCCTATGTATTAATCCCTAATTCATATCATTTAACTGGAATTCTAATTCAACCTTGACATAAGTCATAATGCCCAATAAATTTATAATCAAATTTCACAATTATTAATTCAAAATCTGATAACCTTCAAACCCAAGAAAAATATAAGCTAACATTATTATTTTAACTAAAACAAATAATAAACAAACTAAAATAAAACAAATAAGGGTTATAAGTTAAATAACAAGTTATTGGAAAAAAATAAAGCCATATATTAATAAAAACTCAAGTTCATATAATAAAAGGCATAAGACAACCCAAACACTCTTATATAGGAAAGCATTAAACTAAGGAACTAAAAACAAAAGATTCGGTAAAAGGACATAAAGCATTTGAACATAAAAAGAAACAAAGTAAACTAAAGGAATAGATGAGTAAAATGGACGAATAGTTCAAAAACAAAATCAAAATCCAAGGGGAGCTCCATAAAAACGTTGCTCCTACCACCAACTAGAACTTCTCTCCTGCTTAAAACATTTTTATCCTGCCTCACTAATAATGTTTTTATTGCCTCTTCTTTAAAGCTTTTAAGGCTTTTATTTTATTCTCCCTAGGGTTACGTGCCCTTTCATTCCTCTTTTTTAAAAAACGTTTTTGCTTTATTTAAAAAAGCCTCTTGTCAAGGTTTTAATTCTTTTAAAAGCCTCCAATCCTATTAATATTGTTTCTTCTGCCATCCTACAAAGATTTTAAAAATGTTTTTTTGTGCTCCATCTTGGAAATCTTTTAAAATGCATATTGTCCTCCTCTTTAAGCAATTTTTTTTCTACCATTTGAAGCCTTTAAACATTTCTCATCTCTTTATTAAAATGATTTTGCTAGAAAGAGTGGGACACTTGTCCTCTAATCCAAGAGAAACTTCTATCATTAAGCTTTCTTTGTTCTTTAACGCCTCTTCCAAGCTTTCTCTTTAAACATTTCTTTTTTATACAGTTTTGTAAGAGAGCAAATCACATGTCTTGAAATGGGACTTACTCCTTTTTTTTAACTTGCTTTTTTTTTCTTTTTTTTCTTTTTCCATAATTAATGTAACCTTTTGCTTTTTTTTCTCCATAATTGAGTTTATGCTCTCATTTCTTAATCCATAATTCATCCAAAAGGGGTTAACCTATTCATGAAGCATAATATAACAAAAATTCAGCGTTTATCATATTATTCACACAAAAATATGATAAAGCTCATTCCTATCAGCATTTATTTAAAATTTTGAGTGGAAGGTACTCTAACACTAAGCAATCATTCATGAAATGTTTTACTAATTAAAGGAGACCCATGGATTTCTTGTTTTTTACATTTAATTCATTAACTTTTTCTTTTTACTAAGAACAATCACCTCACCTTTTAACATAAAAGTGCATGTCTTTTGGGGCACATCCTTGGTTACTTAGCTTGGTGATGTTCAAATTGGAGGGTCATGTTTCTTTTTTACATGAAGGCGCACATCGCCTAGGGCGCACACCCAATTACCCAACTAGATCACATCTCATAATTAGCCTTAGGTTCTATTTTTAACCCTTTTTCCTTTCATTTTGATTTTCATTTACTAAAGAGGTCTATGGAGTAGTCATTATACTTCAACTATTATCAAAATTATGTCATGAATTCATAACTAATGCTTTTCATGAATGATTACTAATAAATCCCACCAATTAAGTCTAAGTTCATAAAAAATGCATCAAAGCAATTGTCATGGAAGTAAGAAATGTATGCAATATTTTAATTAACTTGGATTTTCAATGGAAAAATAGTCTTGATATAAACTTCCTATGATCCTATCTCTTCACTCCTCGAATAACCTCGATCGTAGCTGTGCTAGTTACCATCAATCCCATGCTATTCATACATTTAAGCATATGTAAAAACATGTAAGAAATTGAACAATTATCTCTCCTACCTAGACCATGCATCCTATATGTGATGCGAAATGCATCAAAAAAACAATGTGTATGCTACCTCCTACACTTAGATAGTACATTATTCTTAATGTGAAAAGAATAACACTAAAAACTAGTAAATAAAACAAAAAATTAACATATAAAACACATAAGCAAGAACATGAATAAAAGAGATAAAAGGTAATAAGGGCTTATGGTGGTAGGTGATAATTGTGTTTTTTTAACTGTTTTGCATGTGTTTCTTGTAATATAGGTTGTTATTATTATGTTTCAAGATTTATTTTGTGTGTTTTTGTTTAGTATAATCTTAATTATTGTTTTGTTTATGTTTGGTATTAATTTAGAATAAGTTTTAATTATT
>JAOXYD010154045.1:0-10426 GCA_028565735.1 Pinacopodium congolense | reverse complement strand
TACACTTGAGCTTTTAATTCAATTTTGCACTCAAAATGTTATTTTAAGCTCCAAAAATTCAAATTACTTCAATCTGTTTAATTTTTGTGCTCTTCATTTGTTCACTTCAATTTTGGTGTTTAAATTTGTTTTTGTTACTAAAAATTGATCATTCTTAGTTTTTTTAAGTTTCTAAGAGTGTTCTAGAACTTTCATTTCGATTTTTATAAAATCTTAACGTTGATTTAAACTCTAAAGTTAGAATTGCTCAAAATTGTCCAGATTTTAGTTCATCTTAATTCATTCTCAAGTTTCATTGATTAAATCTGATTGTAGTGCATCAATTTTATTATTTTTTGATTGTTCAAGCTTTCAACTACATGATAGATCAATCATTCTGTTTATTGAAAGTAAAGAGCTCTTGATTTATTAAGAATTAATTGAAACAGCTCTTTAGGTATATTCTACAACTTTAAAAGGTGTCATTTATTTGATTTGTTAATTTGATCTTGTAAAAACTCCTCTTTGCCTTAAAAAGAGTAGTTCAAGATTTCTTTTCTCCTTTAACAAAGAAGTTTAGTTCTTGTAACAGTTACTTTTCACCTAGAAGAAGATTATACTTGTTATAATGAATTAGTCAAATTTCCAACAAATAGTTTGAGAGTGGATTTGGCAATTATTGGGCATTGCTGAACCATAACAAATTTGATGTTCTTTCTCAATCCATAACTCCTTATTTATTGCTTATTATGTGGTGGGTTCTTGATTATATTATTATTTAATTGGCAATGACATTTACATATCACATTAAGTTGAATATTAGTTAGTTATTGCATTTAGATTAGATTGGTTTAGTTGGCTAGTTTATTTGATCCTTTTTTTCATATTTTTGGGAGCTTATTTCATCTATTTTGAGTTTAAATTTTTAGACATATTAAAATTGTCTCTATTTACATTGTTCTTACTTTAATCACGTGTTTAATTATCTAAATCAACTTTTGGGTGTTTAATTTTATCGTTTTTATTTTGATTAATTGTTTAAGTGTTTCATAGATAAATTCATGCATCATTAATTGGTTATATTAGTATATTCAAGTTCACAAAGTCTTAAACATTAAATCTATCCAGTTTTGCATGTTCTAGCATTCATTCGTATATTTGGGCACTCTCATCAAAAGTTGTTGCCTCAAAATTACTGTATTTTATTTGTTTAGGCCCTCAAGGGTTTCATTGATTATATAAATGAAAAATTTTAAGCTTATTGTATTGTTTAGGATCGATTATATTTAAACTGTCACAACTGTTTAAATTTTGTGTTTTTATCTTTTTTCAATCTAATTACCATCATATATTCATGTTTTTATGCATCAATTCTACCATATTGAGTTTACTTATGCTTTCATTGCATCTTAGTTTAATCATATCATTTATTGAAAGTTAAAGCCCTTACTTTAATTATCTTTTAATTTAAACGCTTCTTTAGGTATATTTGGTTACTTGTAAGGGGATTATTGGATTATTTTTTTGATTAATCAAAAGAAAAGTATGTACAACAAAAGAGATAGCTATGTGCAGCTAATCTTTGACCTTAGGAATCTCAACTTGCATAAGGAAAAAAAAAACAAAGAAGCCTACATCATCAATGCCAACAATTTAAAGACAAATACCAGTTCAACTAGTTCTTGTAAGAAAAAAATAGCCAGACTAAGCAGACAAAACAATAGGAACTACGAGACTTAGCAGAACCCTAGATAGGAAAGAAGAAATCCCTAATAGATCCTTTTACAAAGTCTTTAGCGATGCTTATGCATTTCTGTTGGCGATCAAGCTTTACTTTCTTCATTCCTTGAAAGTTTTTAAGATCCTTCCTGTAGGTAACATACTGTTCTTGTGGCTTGTCCCTGAGATGCTCTTCTTGAATTTTAAACTAGTGAACATAAGGTTGCCTGTTTCCGCTATCCGACCTACAAAGGATAGAACTATAATATACAATTAAAGGCTTCTTTTCTGGCCAAACAACAACATCTGAATTGTTAAAATTTCTTATATAAAACCTCTAAATTGGAATAATAGGCCTTTGCACTTGAGTCATAGCAAAACCTGATCTGTGAAGTTTACCTACAAAAACAACAAAAATTAGTAGCAAAAAACGTAAATAACATCCCACTGCCTCTTATCCTTGGGTTAATATGTTCACTTCCATAGTTTGCATAATCGTAATGATCAGTGTTTAAAAATAAGTGTTTATTAGACTATTTTGTTAGTTGATTGTGTCCTTTTTACCATAAAAAGATTTTTCAAAAGGTTACACTTTATCTTTAACAAGAAGATTGAGTCTTCTAAGGATTACTCTTCATCCTAGAAGAAGATTGTAATTGTTTTTTTATTAGTTAGTGAAATTTCCAATAAGTAGTTTGAGAGAGGACATAATCTACTTGTAGGGTAGGCAAACCTCTATAAATTTTGGTGTCTTTCTCTGTCCTTATCTCTTTACTTATTGCTTGTTGTGTGGTTTGGCTATTGACTTAATTGTTATCAAATTAGAATTTGCATGTCCATATTATATTAGGTTTAATATTGATTTAGTGATTGCATTTAGTATAAATTAGTTTAGGTGGCTAATTTAATTAGTTTAAAAAGTTTTAATTACTCAATTCACCCCTTCCCTCTTGAGTGCCTTTGGCATTTACAAAACCCTTAAAACCATCTTTTTCCCATAAAAGGGATTAAGAGGAACCCTATAATAGTTTTCTTTCAAATAGGTGAACAGGAACCCAATGCAATCTTCCTTTTTTAATAGGTGAAAAGGAATCCCCTTACCAATACTAAATCAATAACTTTAATTCACAACCAAGCCTCACAATTAATCCCTGAAATCAAGCTTTCTAATCTTAACTTAATGATATACAAATCAACTTACTAACTTGATCAAATGTAATACAATTGGGGGCTCAAAATGCAACCAATCAAACATTATACTCAATACATTCTCTGATGCTCATAAAATATATAAACTAATGCTAACTCACCTTCAACAACCAAAACAACCTAAATCTTCTTCATGGAAGGTGGATAAGAACCCTTAACCAGTCATTTTTATGGAAAAGGACCCTATACAATAATAATTAATATGACAAAATTAAAACCCCATTTTAAACACATCAAATACATCTTTTAATGGTGTTTCATTTAAAGTTTAATAACTAATTGTTTCTAATAATTTCAAGAATGATAAATAAGAATTATGAATTTTTTGAAACTTAATAAACCATAATAATGGATTGGAAGAGAAAAAATTAAATTGAAGCTTGAAAGATGAAGAATGAACAATAGAAGCTTAAAAACACTCAAAACTTGATGTTTATCATTTTCAGTGCTCAATACTCTCTAAAATTTGCATAAGGATTCAACCAAATCCTACATAACTCTTTTTTTTAGAGTTTTGAAGTTTAAAGATCCGATGGATGTGTTTAATAATCATTTGGTTGAAAAAATAATTGTTGAAAATTGAGACCTAAAACTTGTTGTTGCCATTTTCTTCCTTAACTAGTTGACTAGTTCCTTAGATAGGTCAACCTATCATTAGTCAATTTATAGAAGGAATTGGTCGATTTTGATCAACCTATATTTCACCATTAATTGATCTATACAAAAAAATAAAAAAAGAAACACTGGTCAACCTATTCAAAACATTTGTCGATCAGTTACTTGGAAATGTAAATTCTAGGTTCTACTATATGTAAAACTAGATCATAACTAAAACAAATCCAAAATTTACACCTTGAATTAAATTTAAACTACTTTAAATTGATCCCTAAAGAAGTTTTGAATATCAAGACAACATAATTAGGCTCAAAACAAATTATTCCTTGGTTGTGACAAGTTGAACACATTTCGCAAAACTTTCAACTTAGACTATTTTAAAATCTTTCCAAACCTTACTAAAAAACTTTTTTAAATCCCAAAATATTTCACATAAGTTTTAAAACCAATTCTGAGACTGTTTCAATTCCAAAATATTTTAATTCACTTCAACCACAAAAATGGCCTTAGTTATCAAACATTTTAGTCTAAACATTTTCAAAACCTTTCAATAATCCTTAAGTTTTCTTAAACAATTCAAAAAAAAAATTTTCATCCAGAAACCAATTTACACAAATTCTAATTTACTCCTAGAAATATTTTAGATACCAAAGAATCTCAATTAAAATCATATTAAAAATATCACTTGTTTATGGAAACTTAAACAATTGAAACAATTTTATAAACCTTTTAAAAGTTTATAAAACTTTTATAAACATTTCAAAAACCAATTTTTGCATACAAACTTGACTCAAACATATTTAAAGTTTATAAAACTTTTACAAACATTTCAAAAACCAATTTTTGAATACAAACTTGACTCAAACATATTTTAACATACTCAAAACAACTTCAAACAACATTCCAAGATACTTAGGAACGTAAATAGGAGTACATTAAAGCAAATGGTATAATTTCCTCTTAATTATGCAACTTAATACTAGCATGACATTCTAAACTAATTTCTATTGTGCAAATACATTAAATAAAAATGAAATCCTAAGTTTATTTAAGCTTGATATTAAATCTTAAATCTTCATCCTCTCATCAATCTTCATTTTCATTTTCTTCATTTGAAAAATTACCTTTTTGAGCTCCAACATAAGTTCTTCCACAATTTGCATAACCTATCTTTTTAATCATAGCGAAACTAAAACATTAGTAATAATTATGCTTTGTTATTTTCAAAACAAATGATTAAAACCTCCCTTGATTCAACAATGTCCCACTTTTTGATAATCACAAAACATATGATACTAAGAACAAAACACACATATGTAAAACATATACATAAAAACATTTCATCCAATTACTTCATGCATCATGAAACGTTATTACTCTCCTTATTTTACCTAAAACTCATCTCTCTTAATATCACAAAACATGTGAAATTAAGAACAAAACACAATTATGTAAAAAAACATATACAAAAACATTCCATCTAAATGCTCCATGCATCATGAAATGTTATCATTCTTCCTCTTTTAAACATATACAAAAACATTCCATCTAAATGCTCCATGCATCATGAAATGTTATCATTCTTCCTCTTTTTACCTAAGGCTCATAACTCTCCTTAATATCACATAACACTCTACCCCTTTTTGACATTATCAAAAAGAAAAATATCACTTGTAAAAACAAATACTATTTGTAAGAAAAAGATATCATTTTGTTAAACAATGCCCACTTGTTATGAAAGAAAACATAACTTTGTCAAAAATCAAATCAAATCATAGTTTTGAAAAATATTTCATAATTCATTTCCTATATCGATCATAGTTGTGTAAAATCTTTATGCAACTAACAACTATAAACATCAAGTCATAGAGCTCTAATATCAATTTGTGAAAGATATTCCCATTTAATCCATGCATTAAGACAAATTATACTCCATCTCAATGTACGTATTTATGTATTATAGGATAATAAAGCATGAAAAGAGATTAAGAACAAAAAATAAATCACAAAACCATATGCTATGCACCTTTATGCTTTAAAAATGCATATTTTACAAAGAAAATACAAAGTTTACGTATTATGCCTTAAAAAATATAGTAAAACATAATAATAAATAATATGTAAAAATTGATTCACTCTATATAGAGCAACTGATGTCGCATTAACTTTCTCAGAAGACTTGAAATATAAATAAAAAATATGCAAAATTTTAAAGATGATATCACTTGCAAAAATGATACCGCTTGTAAAAACATGATACCAATTTCAAAAATAATTTTTTTTAGTATATACAATGCATCAATTTGAAAAATCATACGCTAATACTAATTGTAAAAGATACCATTTGTGAAACACACCAAGTATAAATTACACATATTGTAATTGGAACTTCTTTAAACTCATGTAAAAATTCTTTTTTAACATATAACAATTTTAATATAGTGCACCAAACTAAAAAATCATTTTACTTTCTCATGCAATTGCTCCCCTTAAACATATTCAACAAATTTTATGCATAAAACCTATATGCTAAGGCCAACATTCTCAATTCAATCATATGTCACCAAATATATATAAAGATAAATTTTATTAAGTAAAAGCATAGAAGTGCATCCTTTCTTAATTGCTTCTTAATACCATATTCTCTTCTTCTCACTTGGTTGAACAATATTGCTTGGTTAGTTTATGTGAGGATTCTTGGTAATTTTTCCATATTCCATAAAGTTATTGGAGATACTATCTTTTTTTTATATATACTTTTGTTTGACACCAAATTTGCGTCAAATGGTGTTAACCTACAAAACAAGGAATTAACGCATGTTAGGTACACACATTAACTTGGGTTCTTAAGAGTTAGCCTTTATACCTTTCTCTACCTATATTTATAAAGGCTTTTTAAGCATCCTATGTTTAACAAAGTAAGATTTTTCTACATGTCTAACATTTCTATAAAAGTAACATGTCATACATGCATGATGAAATCTATGATCTTTATGCTCAAAAGTATTGTTACTATCATACTAAGCTTTCCTAAAATAACTAGTTGACCCTATATGTATGTGAAATATGTTCCTAGGATTATGTTCACACATATAAGGGAGATGAGAATGTGTCATACTATCTGTTCTCATATAGGCCTAAAGTGAAGCCTATTCTTCCCATGATGATATGACCTTTAGGATGCAGAAATTATGTTCTCTAAATATCGTAACACATGCAAAAGTGGTGCACTAGCATGACCTATATTATTATGCTTGAAACAAGTCCTAAATACATTATGCCCATTTCTAGCTATCCCATCACTAAATGTCCTTTCTTGGTAAAATTGAGACCTATGAGATGATTGAAGCATGCTTCTAGATTTATGAACAGACATATGAGGAGCATGGGAATGTATATAACTTCTTTACTAAACTTGAATATAAAATTCATCATTTTGACTTTGTGCATTCTTATAAAAATTATTCCTATTTTGTTAGGATGCACTTACTTCTTAATTTTAGTCCTATATGCATATATGAATGCATGATGATTCTTCCTAGTTAGTAGCCTATATGTGGAGGTAATATTTTCCGATGATGGCTCAGGTACAATTTCTTTATCTAAACTTTTGCCCTTGGAAAATGTAGTTTTTTCATTATTAGAAACACTCCCTTAAGTGTATCTTAAACCTTGTCTATTATTTTAGGACTTTGTGACTCCAAGTATACAATCTAGTTGTTCTTTGCCCTTTGTAAATTTAGACAAAGATTCTTTTTTGTCGTTGAGCTCCTTCTTCAATGCCTCATTTTCATGCATCAAATTATACTCATTATATATTTCAACAACCACACTTGTAGATTCTACAATGTCATGTAATTCATTCTTCAACCCATTAGTTTCTAATATTACTTCAACCAATCATTTTCTAGCATGCAATCATTCAACTTCTT
Organism: Pinacopodium congolense; assembly: GCA_028565735.1. NCBI lineage: Eukaryota > Viridiplantae > Streptophyta > Magnoliopsida > Malpighiales > Erythroxylaceae > Pinacopodium > Pinacopodium congolense. The sequence continues at coordinate 2,972 of JAOXYD010154045.1, read as the reverse complement.
CAAAACTTCTTTATGCTTAGAAGAAAGATTCTTTCTTTTCAAACTTACAACCCTAAGGCATTTAACTAATTTATCATAAGACAAATCATTGCTACTATCATCATCAACATTCTCATCAAAAGTTTTAAAGCTAGAAGATACCTCATTATCTCCAATTTAAGACTTTAATGAAGATGGAGCATCATCCTCATTTGCCTTAAAACACATAAAGAATTATTCCTCTTCCTTTTACTTACTATCAACTTCCTTCACTTCATTGCCATAAAAAAAAAAATTCTTCAAACCTATACCATATTTCATTAGCTGAAATACACATAGAAACTTTATCAATTATGCTTCTATCTAATTCATAAAATAAATATGCATGTTATTTTTATTCAATGAAACAACCTCTATATCATTTGTAAAAGTACAAGAGCCATTTTCAATAATTTACCACAAATCTAAATCTTGGCTCATAAAGAAAATTTTCAATATAATTCTCCATTCTAAGAAGTCATTTCCATTAAAATAAGGCAACTTATGTACATCTAATCCCTTCTTGATTAAAACTATCACTAAAATGTACCATGTCTAATCTTTTCACATAAATTTCATTAAAAATTTTAGCAAAAGTGAGACCTTACTCCTATATCATTTTTAAAACTTATGGCATCTAGAAGAGAGGTGAATTGGGTGTTTTTTTTTTATAAATCTAAACTAACAACTAAGCCATATAAATCAATTTTGACTATGTCCAAATTACAATCCCTAAAACAAAATTCAATTTATAGGGAATGTTAAGCAAATTCAATGCTAATAAATCAAATTCAACCAACTTAAATAATAACCATGAGAAGGATAGGGAGAGAAGGATGCCCTGATATTTTTATAGAGATTTAGCTAAGTCACTTTAGCTTGCATCTTTTTCCAACATAAATGTTGGAATTTTACTAAATCAAATCTTTTTCAGGGTGAAGAGGAACCCTTACAATAATCTTATTTCCACAAAGAGGGTAAAAAGTAACCATACAACAATCTTCTTTCAAATGGGTGAAGAGAAATACAGTGCAATCTTTCTGTAATGGATGAAGAGAAACCCAATGTACTCTTCCTTTATAATGAGTGAAGAGGAACCCTTTTAACAATACCAAAATCAACAAGTTAATTTCACAATGAAGACCCACAATCAATACTAAATATTAATCTTTTTAATCTCAACTCAATGATATACAAATAAACCTATGATCAAAATCAATGTAAAAGTGGGATCAAAATGCATTCAATGCAAACATCATACTCATCACATTCTATAATGATCATAAAATGCATAAACTAATCCTAAATCACATTCAACAACCAAAAAAACTCAAATATTCTTTATAGAAGGTCAAGAGGAATCTTTAATTAATATATTTCAGGGAAAATAGGAGACTATATAATAATAACCAATACAATAAAATCAAATTCTCCTTTGAACCCACCAAATAATCTTTTGATGACGTTTCACTTAAAGTTCAATAACCAAATGTTTCTAATACTTTCAAGAATGAAACATAGAAATTGTAAACCACTTGAAAGCTTAATAAACCAGAAAATAATAGATTGAAAGAAAAAAAAAAGAAATTGAAGATTAAAAGATGAAGAATAATAACTAAATTCTCAAGAACACTTAAAACTTGATGTTTATCACTTTTAATGCTAAATACTCTCTTAAATTTGCATGAATATTTAAACCAAATGCCATAAAACTCCAATTTATAGAGTCTTGAAGCTTAAATAGCTGTTGAATGTGTTTAATAGTCATTAGGTTAATAAAAATATGTTGAAAACTGAGACTTGAATATTAGTGCCTAAAAACTTTCTATGAATTCTCAAGTTTTCTTAAGCAATCCAAAACAATTATTTTCATTCAAAAACCAATTTATATAAATTCTAATTTCCTCCTACAATGATTTTAGACACCAAGGCATTTCAGTTAAACTTAAACTCAAAATAATCCTTGGTTATTGAAACTTAAACCCTTGAAAACTATTTTATAAACCTTTTCAAAATTTCCAAAACTTTGATAAACATTTCAAAAAAAATTTTCACATACAAACTTGGCTCAATAACAGTTAAACATACTAAAAACAACTTTAAGCAACACTTCAAGAGACTTGGACAAATCAAAAGAAGTACATTAAAGCAAAATACATAATTTTCCCTTGATTATGCATCTTAATACTAACATGAAATTCTAATCCAATTCCTAATATGAAAATGGATTAAACAAATTCAACGAAACTCTAAACCATTAAATAAAATATTAAGTGAAAAAAAATGCAAATGTTCATGAAAAAGTGAGTCCTTTAAAACATTGATAAAGATTAATCAAGTTTACATATTCTAAGTCTGTTAAAGCTTGATCTTCTTAAACCCGATCTTCAATTTTCATCCTCTCATTAATGCTTGCTTCATTTCCATTTTCTTTAGCTAAAACATCAGCCTTTTATGCTTAATATAAGTTCTTGAAAAAACCAAAACTAAGACATTAGTAATAATTATGCTTTTTTCATTATCAAAACAAATAATTGGAACTTTTTTTGGTTTAACAATTATAGTGTGATTTTGCTTACTAACCTTTTAAATGTTAATTATCTTATCCTTGGCATTGTCTCTAAATATAACAAGTCTTCCATTTTTTTTTGATAGAATTGAATCAAGAAGTGTTACCAGTTAGTTATGTCTCTTGAGCATCCACTACCCATATACAACTCTCTTCTTTTCCATGTAACTTGAAAAAAATAAAGAAATCATTTTATTTAAGGTATCCACACTAATTTAGTCCTTGGGGGTTAGTTATTCTCCTTTCATTGCAACTTCTTTTCAGTTTGTTCCACGTTTAACATAGCAGAATCTCTTAATATTTCTAAGTGTAAGTCCTATGGCACCCAAGAGGGGGGTGAATTGGGTATTAAAAACTTTTTCCAAACTCAAAACTATCAACTTAA
>JAOXYD010154034.1:0-10426 GCA_028565735.1 Pinacopodium congolense | reverse complement strand
GACGGGTTGTCGGGTCAGGTCAACTAACGCCGTCAACCTTTTTCACTCAACTGATTAACTTTTCAAACATTAATCACTCAATTGAAACTTTTAAACGTTTGATCACTTAACTGAAAAAATCCGAATAAGTTGATCACTTGTATAACTATTAACCCTTCTAAATATTAACAAAAACGATATGGTCTAAATGATACCTTTTGTCTTAGGTATAATAAACTTTTACTATCTTCCATACCTTTATCTCAAATTTTACTTATTTTTATTTAAGATAAGATTTGTAATTTAAAATAAAAAACATAATTATGATATTATTTTGAGACTTTTCAAATTAATTTAATCAATTTATAAATAATTTTAAGCAAAAACAATAATTTTTAAATAAGTTCTTATATATTTTAAGTATTTGAAATTCTTCAAGACTACGAATTTAGACCTTTAAATAATTATTTAAATTAAAAATTTTTATTTAATTTTAAGTTTTGATTTTAAGTCCATTATATATGAGTTATCATCTGCATGCAACGATTTATAAAATATATCTTAAAATTAAACATATTGAGTTCCTCAATTATAAGATAAAATTTTTTTAAAAGATCTATTTATGAATATGTGAAAAATACTATGCATAAAATAATTATCATTGGCTTGAGCCTACAATTTATTAATTACATATAATCCTTTTATAATAACTTGTAAAATTGATGATTAAAAAAATTAGGGTGACTGGGAAGTCCCGTTGGAAGTCCCCTGTTAACCTTCATTCCACGTAGTCTAATAAAACATATGATTTATTATAAAGGTAAGATAGGTTTAGGAGGGTAATATTGGGAAGAGATCAACTAGGGAGCCCGTGTTAGCTCCCTTAATCAGCGGTGGTTCCAGTCCTTTTAAAATTTGAATTCTTTACTTTGTCCATTTGTCTTTTTTTTTCAGATTCATCTTTATTTTAAATTTTTTTTTGTTATTTCATATTATTTTTAATACTCATTTACGTTTTTATCCCTAATTCATTTATAAATTTATAAATTTACTTTGATTCATTTATATTTTTAACCCTATCCTATTTATGAAATTACAAAAATATCAGGAGGTGCATGACGGTTTCCTAATTATTTTGTATTGGGAAATGGTTCGTAAAGTTCGTTTGAATTCCAAAGTTTCTTCTTCAACGTTTTGAATCCCCAAAGTTCATCAATTTTTCAACGTATCTATCAATGCGATCGTGCAGTGAAAAGGAGAGAAATAATTATTGGGATTTTACAGGGAATTGACAAAGTAGTAAGTCAGAATTTCTTTGGTCTCTCATATGAATATTGCTAATCCCTAATGTTCACCAGCACCTTAGGGTCTAGTGTTGTCAACAGTTAGTGAGGTCGAATGAAAAGCTAAGGAATAAAATTGACAAAGTCATCTGTTGGAGTCTCTAGGTTTCTTCTACTAAGTTATTAACTCCAAAAGCTCGAGCAATCCTTTAGTCGCTCGTCGATGGCGTAAGGCATAATCGATCGTGAAAGGAGTAATGTTTGGGTTATTGAGGAAAGGTGGTGAGGTTCACAGGCTTCATGCAGAGGTGAGTCATGTTTTGGTTGTTTTTTGAAGCTCACATTTGAAATACACCTCTCATGAATCTGAAAATGTCTTTTTGTATTAGTGATGGTAGGTTGGGTTTTATAAGATTGTTGTGATGTAGATCTCCCTTAACACTCTACTGTGTTCTATTTTTTTTATACATAATAAGATGTCCACATGTTATTTCCTTATGTTCACTACTCCCAAGTCATATATATGTGCTGCCCTCTGAATTAGTAGCACGACTGTGCAACGAATTCTAAGGTTTGGAAATTGTTATCTTCGTTGCATTGAGATGTATTTAGATTATGAATATAGCACAGAAACGATATGGTTTTCCACATATTTTTGTAATAGCGTAACTATATGTGATAACTATTTCCAATGAAGTGCTATTTGGCGATGGAGCCAGTTTGGGGGAACATTTGAAATTATAAACCTCCATTATAATCGCATCTTAACGCCACTTCTCCTTCAAAATGATTTCTAGTAGAATACCAGTAATCGTCTAGGAAATTATTAGTAGCAACAGCGGCGTACCCTGTTGCAGTTTAAACTCTTCATTTTTTAGTGAAATGTGTCTTAGTTGAGTTTCCTTTAACTTATGTTGCAGACCTCAATTAACTTCCACACTCCGTGAAGTGAATTCATCGTCATACCACTGAAAATATTAACATGTGTTTGGACTCTAACAGTGGAGTTATGGCATCAGATAACATGCTTTCCAATTTATCATGACTAATAAACTTTTGGCATTGTCTAAGAACTTACACATATAGTCCTCCCGAAATAAACATACATGAGTTTTTTAAATAGGCAAGGACAAAGTCTAAACCCAGCTACATGTTCTCTGGCCTTCTTACATGCACAGGAAAGAGCGTGGTGGAGAAGCTTCTCAACTATTACGAAAACTAAATGCTTAGACATGATCGTCACTGTTACACATTGGTTGAAGCTTTGTCAAAACAAACACTCACGTTCGACGTTACTCCCTAAACATAAACCCCTAAAAAATTTGTAATGCTCCTAGTCGCATCCAGTCCCAAAATAGTTATCTATTCCTTTATTGTATAGAGATCTAGTAATGTGCCTATTTCACAACCAACTTGTTATATTGATCCGCCTAATGTTTCATCGTCAAATTACGAGGTTCGTTGGTGTTACACTCACAGTTTAATGGGTAGGATTCAAACATAGCACGCGCGTAGTATTATATACGTCCCTAACACCTCCCTTGGAGTAATCTGAGGGGAAGGCAGGTAGGTCTTATAAAAAAGGGACGTAGCCACTTACGACAACAAGTTCGCTGATTTTAAGAGGGGCATAGGATAAATGGGAGGGCTTTACAAGTGGACGGCAAAGTTTTCCAGTTCAGAGATGCAACAATCCAATTTTCATTTTTTGTGTCATGGACAGATTTTCTATTTAAACCGACTAGTAAAATCATTACATGTGAAACAGGTATCCATTCCGCGAATTAGTGCATGGGATAGTGCCAGTATTGATGAGGTGATAGAAAGTGACAAGATTGGCTTGCTCCAGTTTGCTAAATTGAAGGTATGCAATACCCATCTTCTTCTCTTTACAAGTAGTTAACACACATAACATAAATATAACTATAGGTGACCAATTTTTTTAGACTTGTAGAGTGAATTATAGACTTCTGCATTTGTATACTCAAGTTCTGGTACTACAATTGGCGTCGCCAAATAATCATGATGTTGTTGACACTCCAAACCATGTTGTATGTATTGTCGTTGCATTATATCATATATCATCCCTCTACCTTTCAGTTGTAAAATATGTGACACTAATGTGTGGCACGGCATTGCCTTGAAGACTACAAGTATACGATGGATCCGCATCAATGATGTTATGGTAGTATCCATCCAGATCAATGTAGCAGAGGTCGTTCTGAATCGAGAAGACGATTCTGACCACAGTAAGGATGACTCCAATATAAAGGGAGCTAGAATCGAGAGGAAACAATTTTTAACAAATGTCACTCAACATGCAAACATGAAAATGATAGTCAGTATAGAGGGCAAGCATGATGGGGAAATGATGTGACCAGTTATTTCCCCATCCTCAATTGGTTATGTATTTGGACAAACATGCTGAGATGACAAATTATTGGAACATAACGTACATTTCGGATTATTGTGCAAAAATCATTATCTGGTTACAATGAAATCTTTGTCAAATGACATCCACCAAAAGAGCAAATGGAGTCAAGAAAACGCCGGGAGTTGCCGAGAAACACGGACTGGGGATATGGACGTGACAGAATCTTACGATTGCAAACGATTATGGAAAGACAGATGTATAGGGAATGTGCATCCTTTAAGTTCAGGATCTTGATGCCTTTATCACAATATAATGGCACAACAACATGCAAAATGAAGATGCATTCAACATTTGGTAATTTTCAAGTACCTCTATTTTACAAATGCCATTAGTAGTTAATGAGATTGTAGCACAGGGCAAACGAATATGTACCATCAGACAACCGAATGTCAAAGCAGATAAGAGTTGATCATGATAAACATTCAACCCTTTGATCTAATGAAGGATGCAGCAGTAAACTCGCTAAGCTCTTATTGCGGGGACATCAGTTCACCCAATGAGGCAGGGAAAGGTTGGTTGGTCGCTCAACTATGGAATTTTGACAGGGATCATGGCAGTCAGGGCACGAGTTATTGGTAAGTAAACATTATAACAACTAATGAATATTCCAGTACATATTATCAATTTCTGAAAGTGTTGCCTGAATGTCAAATACATTATGCAATGGACACATCTGCAACAAATACGGCTGCACCTCAGAATCATACAACAGAATCACGTCCAGTGAGTGGAGCATCGTCCTTGACAAATATTAGCATATGATGTATTCACAGCTGCACCTCCTCCGAAGCCCCCGGAATTTGGTTTCAAATTGTCTTAGCTAATGCAACCTACTATAAGCGAAGCAGTTGTTTATTTTTTGCATGTTTAACATGCGACCCCCACCTTCCATTTCGCTAATAATGCACATGTAACAAAACACAAATTTCCAATCCTCGAGTTCTCTATGTAACTTAAACTTTGTCATTCTTTCTCATCAGATTCGTAGGTAGAAACAATCGACACAAACTTTCACAGCCTATCACCAATCCATTAAAATGTAACATATCCATTTATTTCCAATCCTCAAGATGCAAAATCTAGACACCTATAACATGCAGCTGGCTGAATCGGGAATGTTGTGCTTAATGTACAGCTTCAAATTGCCGAATGGGACCCTCCTCCACAAATTGCTGATGATCTTTTATTACAGTCGTTGCCTTGTAATCATAACCCTCCAACATACTTATCATCTTTTACATTACGACTACTTAGTCCAAAGTTCAGGCTTAGAAACAAAAAATTTGCCAACTACACAACTAATAGACACACTTCCATTCCTTGTCATCAAGTTTGTCTATCTCTAAGAACTCAAACGACCAATGCATACACATAATGTCATGTACACGATTCAGATTCAACCGTACTTCCTTCCTCAATAACCTCTACGACGATACTGCAAAAATTCAAGTTGCAGCTGCTATTCATCTATCAACGACTATGGGTACAACTTGTCATGTGTCATGTCATAACTTAGTGGCTTTTGTTCGAAAGGGTCAACTGTAATTAATATACGCAATAACCTTCATTCATGCACCGTTTCGATTTCAATTATACTTTGAATTCTTATTATGCGATATTGTGCTTCTACTGTACGTTATAACTTAACCAACGAAGTTTGTGGTTACAATTACGAAGATAAGCTTTGTGTATGCTTTACATAGGCCAACAACCTAAAAACTCAACATCAATTCCTAAGATGCATGGGGGTTACAGCATCCAAAGATGTAGTCACACTCTTGATAAGTGAGGAGGTTTTGAGATGAGAGAATTATTTAGAAGAAGAGGTTGTATTTTTATTGAATGATTTGAATTCAAGTATAAATAATTATTTATAGGTACAAAAGATAATTTTTCAAATTTAAGTACACAAACCTATTAATGAATTCAAATAAATAAATAAATAATACATGAACTCAAAACTATACATGGATCATAATAAATAATGTAATTAATACATGAACATAATTCAACTCCTAACAATGAACTTAAACATTTATATATCTAGAACTTAAACATCAATTAATTTAAAATTAAATTTTAACACTCCCCCTTAATTTAAAATTTTCTTCCGTACTTCAAATTTTTTTTTTAAATGTTGAAAAAATTTAAATTTGAGTGACTTCATAAAAATACTCGTAACTTGATCATTAGTCTTCACATGCCTGAATTTCACTTTATTTGGTTGTTTGTACTCTCTATTTGCATTCCTTTTTATCTTATAGATTCATTTAACTCCAATAGCTTCATGACCCTTACGAATAGTTAATAATTCCAAAATGTTCTTTTTCTCTATTGCATTGATTTCCTCTTCTATGATATGTCTCCATCTTTTGTCCTTCATGACCTCCTTAAAATTTAAAGACTCACAGTTCATATAAAGACAAAATAAATCACTTACATTAACATTCGTGATTTCTTTTGTTTGTTCATAGATATCATAAATACTCCTCATTTTTCGTGTTCCATCGCTTGAACTTTCTTCATGTATTGACGAAGAAGGAGAATGAAATGTATTAGGAGAAGGAGGTGAAGTTGTCTCTTGAATATTCGTTGTGGTTTCTTACACCTCGTCTTTAAAGTATGGAAATAAGTCATAAGTGCTTTCTTCTTGTGTCTCCCAATCCCATGTCACTCCTTCATCAAATTCTACATCTCTGCTTACAACAATCCTTCCATTGCTTAGGTTGTACAATTGGTAACCTTTATAGTTTTGTTCATAACCAATGAATACATGCTTAATACTCTGATCATCGAACTTAGATCTTTCTTGTTGTGGCACTTGAGCATTTGCTATTCTTCCAAAAATTCTTAGATGAGCAACACTGGGCTTCAATCTATTCCACACTTATTGAGGTGTTTGGTCTTTGATATTTCTTGTAGGAGACCGATTTGATAAGTAGACTGCACAAGAAACAGTTTCTGCCCAAATTTCTTTAGGCATGTTCTTCGCCTTTAACATACATCAAGCCATGTTACGAATTGTTCTATTCTTCCGCTCGGCTACTTTATTTTGATGGGGTGTTCTTGGAACCATTAAAGGATGAAGAATTCCATGTAACTCACAGAAATCATAGAACTCTTTTGATGTGAAATCGCCTCATCTATCGGACCATAAAGCTTTAATTGTATAGCCACTTTTGTTCTCCAGAAGTACCTTGAACTTCTTAAATACTTCGAATGATTCTGATTTCTACTTCAGAAAATAGATCCAAGTTTTTCTACTATAACTATCAATAAAAAGTAAGAAATATCTACTTTTACTCATTGATAATGACTTGATTGAGCCACACACGTCGATTTAAATAAGTTGAAGTGGTTAAGTTGTTCTTGTCACCGCTTCTTTTGAAAAACTCCTCCTTGAATGCTTACCAAGTAAATATGCTTCACACAAATGATGCGGATAGTTAATAAGAGGCATTCCTCTTACCATGTATTTATCTCCCAAAATTTTGAATGTATCAAAATTCAAGTGTCCGAATCTCATATGCCAACGCCATGCTTCATCTTTCACATCCACCTTTAAACACTTTGCTTCAAGTGTCTTGATATTTAACATGAATATTCTACTCTTCGACATAAACATCTTAACAATCAATTGAGCCTGTTGATCTCTAAAACAAAGACAATAATCTTTCATGTGAATTTTATACCCTTTTTCAAGAAGTTGTCCTAAATTTAAAATATGAATTTTCAACTTGGGCACATAGTAGACATCATTAATAATTCTATGATTTTCATCGCTTGAAGAAATTAAAATGGTACCTTTTCCATGAATTTGAATCTTTGAAGAATCTTCAAAAGAAACATTGTCTTCCATCTTTTCATCAAATTCCATGAATTTGCTTTTATCTTCATACATGTGATTGCTTGTTCCATTATCCAAGAACCATGTATTTTCATCCTTAGATGCATCATCTTTGAGTGCTAGCAACAATGTAGGCTCTTCGACTTCTTGCTTGTCATCAACAATATTGACTTACTCCTTAACATAATTAGGTGTAGTGTAACATTCCCTAGAATAATGTCTAAATTTATGACAATTGTAGCACTCAAAATTAGACTTATCATACCTCCTTTTATTTTGTCTAGAATTGTACCTCTTCTTCCTCTTCCTCTTAATTTTTCTTGGCATTTGTATGAGTGATTGTTTTTATCATTATTGTTGACGTTATTATAATCTCCTTTATTTTTTCTTCCATAATCTCGTCTTCGACCACGTCCTCATCCTCATCCTCTTTGGTTACTTTCTCCATTATCATCTTTTAATGCAACCTTTGTTTTAAGTGATTACTCTAAAGGTTCATCTTGCCTCCTCTTGATCTTCTCTTCATGTGCTTGCAAAGAGCCTTTTAGTTGTTCAAGTGTTAAAGAGTCTAGATCTTTGGACTCTTCAATCAAACTTTGGAGTTAAAGAGCGAAGAATCTTTTCCACCACTCAAACATCTTCAAACGTATCTCCATACCTCTTCATTTGATTCACAACGGCCTTCACTTGCGAGCAATAATCCGAGATTGATTCGGATTCTTTCATGCATAAAGATTCAAAATCACCTCGCAATGATTGGAGTCGAATCTTTTTTACCTTATCAATTCCTTGAAAGGAACTTTGCAAAATCTCCCATGCTTCCTTTGAAGTAGTTGCGTCGACCACCTTTTCAAACATTAAATCATCTAAACATTGATAGATGAGGGTGAGGGCTTGTTGATCCTTCTTCTTTATCTTTGACCAAGCATCCCTCTTACTTTGAGGCAAGTCGTCTTCACTATGAGGTTTTATAAAGCCTTTCTCTACAATCTCCCAAGCATTTTGTGAGTCAAGCATGGCTTTTATACGAAGACGTCATGTTTCATAATTTTCTTTTTTAAGATGAGGGAATTGAAATGAGTATACTTCACCATTGTTTGCTATTTCTTAAGGAACTTGGCTTTGATACTACTTTGTTGATAAATGAAGAGGTTTTGAGATGAGATAATTGTATAGAAGAAGATGATGTATTTCACTTGAATCATTGAAGTTTAGGTACAAAGAGGTATTTATAGGTATAAAAGATGACCCTTCAAATCTAAGTACATGAACTTATTAATGACCATAAATAAATAAACAATACATGAACTCAAAACTATACATGGACCATAATAAATAATGTAACCAATACATGAACACAATTAAACTCCTAACAATGAACTTAAACAACCATGTATCTGCAACTTAAATATCCATGTATCTATTAATTAATTTAAAATTAAACTTCAACACTCCCCATTAATTTGAAATTTTCTTCCGTACTCTACGTCTTGTTCTTAAATGTTGAAAAACTTCAACTTGAAGTGATTTTGAAAAAATATATGCAACTTGATCATTAGTCTTCACATACTTGAGCTCCACTTTAGTCGATTTGTTGTACTCTCTATTTGCATTCCTTTTTATCTTATAAATCCATTTGTCTCCAATAGTTTCATGACCCTTAGGAATAGTTGATAATTCCCAAGTGTCTTTTTCCTCTATTGCATTAATCTCCTCTTCCATGACTTATCTCCATCTTTTGTCCTTCAAGACCTCCTTAAAATGTAAAGACTCACAGTTCATATGAAGACAAAATAAATTACTTACATTATCATTAGTGATTCTTCTATTTGTTCATATATATCATAAATACTCCTCATCTTTCGTGCTCCATCACTTGAACTTTCTTCATGCATTGACGAAGGAGAATGAGGTGTATTAGGAGAAGAAGGTGGAGTTGTCTCTTGAAAATTCGTTGTGGATTCTTGCTCATCATCTTCAAAGTATGGAAAAAAGTCATAGGTGCTTTCTTCTTGTGTCTCCCAATTCCATGTTACTCCTTCATCAAATTCTACATCTCTACTTACAACAATCATTCCATTGGTTGGGTTGTACAATTGGTAGCCTTTAGAGTTTTGGTCATAACCAATAAATACATGCTTAATACTTAGATCATCGAGCTTAGATCTTTCTTATTGTGGCACATGAGCATATGCTATGCTTTCAAAAATTCTTAGATCAGCAACACTGGGCTTTAATCCATTCCACACTTATTGTGGTGTTTGATCTTTGACATTTTTTGTAGGAGACCGATTTAATAAGTAAACTGCACAAGAAATAGCTTCCGCCCAAAATTCTTTAGGTATGTTCTTAACCTTCAACATACATCAGGCCATATTAAGAATTGTTCTATTCTTCCGTTCAACTACTCCATTTTATTAGGTGATCTTGGGACCGTTAAAGGACGACGAATTCCATGTAACTTACAGAAATCATGGAACTCCTTATATGTGAATTCGCCTCCTCTATCGGGCCTTAAAGCTTTAATTCTATGCCCACTTTCGTTCTCTACAAGCTCCTTGAACTTCTTAAATGCTTCAAATGCTTTTGATTTCTTCTTCAGAAAATAGACCTAATTTTTTCTACTATAACCATCAATAAAAAGTAAGAAGTATTTACTTTTACCCATTGATAATGGCTTGTTGATAAGTGAGGAGATTTTGAGAGGAGAGAATTGTTCAGAAGAAGAGGATGTATTTCACTTGAATGATTTGAGTTTAAGTACAAAGAGTTATTTATAGGTACAAAAGATGACCCTTCAAATCTAAGTACATGAACCCATTAATGATCCTAAATAAATAAACAATACATGAACCTAAAACCATACATGGACCATAATAAATA